>PVKS010004927.1:0-89051 GCA_004027875.1 Aplodontia rufa | reverse complement strand
AACTCCATAAACCAAATGGACTTAACAGACATCTTTTGAATATTCTACCACAAATCACTGGAATATACCTTCTTCTCAATAGCACATGGATCCTTCTCCAAAATAGACCATATTTTGGTTCACAGAGGAAACTTCAGCAAATTTATAAAAGTAGATATTATTCCATATATTCTATCAGACCATAACACCATGACGCTAGTAATCAACAGCAAAAAGCATAACAGAAAACACACATATTCATGGAGATTGAATAATATCCTATTAAATGAAGAAAGGATCCAAAAGACATGAGAGCAAAAATCAAAAAATTCTTGGAAGAGAATGAGAATGAAGACAGAGCATATCAAAACCTCTGGGACAGCATTAAAGCATTGCCAAGGGGGAAATTTATAGCACTGAGTGCCCACATTGAAAACGAAGAGAGATCTCAAATAAATAAGTTTATACTCCACCTCAAATCCCTACAAACAGAAGAAAAATCTAACCCCAAAAGCCAGCAGAGGACAGGAAATAATCAAGATTGTAGCTGAAATCAATGAAATTGAAAAAAAAAAACAATAAAAAGAATCAATAAAACAGCAGGTACTTTGAAAAAAATAAATGAAATTGATGGTTCCCTTTTCAATCTCACTAAAAGGAGAGAATTGAAGCAAATCAATAAAATCACCAAAGAAAACAGTGATCAACACTGACCTCACGTAAATCCAACAAGTTATAAGATCATATTTTGAAAAATTATACTCCTCTAAATTAGATAATATGAAAGACATGGACAAATTTCTAGACATATACGACATCCCTAAATTGACACAGGTTGGTATTGAATTCTTAAACAGCCCAATAACAGGTACTGAAATCCATACAGCAATTAAAAGCCTACCAAAGAAGAAAAGCCCAGGACCTGATAGTTTCCCCACTGAGTTTTACCACACCTATGAGGAGGAGCTAAAACTTCACTTTATTAAGCTATTCCAAAAAATTGAAAAGGATGGAACTCTCCCAAACACTTTTTACGAGGCAACCATAAATAACTCTTATACCAAAACCCAACAAGTACACTTCAAAAAAAGAAAACTACAGACCAATATCCCAGATGAACCTTGACCCAAAAACCCTTAATAAAGTTCTAGGAAACTGTATATAAAAACATATCAAGATGATGATTCATCATGATCAAGTGGGCTTCATTCCAGATATGCAAGGCTGGTTCTACATACACAAATCTATTAATGTAATTCATCACTTAACGAGAACTAAGGACAAAAACCATATGATCATCTTTATTGATGCAGAAAAGGCTGTCAGTAAAATTCAGCACCCTTTTATGCCCAAAACTCTAGAGAAGTTAGGTATCAAAAGAACTTATCTAAACTATGTAAAGGCTATATATGCCAAACCCTCGGCTAGTATAATACTAAATGGAGAGAAGCTGAAAGCATTTCCACTAAATTTGGGTACAAGACAAGTCTGTTCACTCTCACCACTTTTATTTAATATAGTTCATGAGACCCTAGCCAGAGCCATCAGGCAATAGAAGGAAGAGAGGAAGTAAAATTCTCCTTTTTTGCTGATGATATGATCTTTTATCTGGAAGATCCAAAAAATTCCACCAGACAATTGCTTGAGCTTATAAACAGATTTAACAAAGTGTCAGGCTACAAGATCAATACCCATAAATCAATAGCTTTCCTATACACTAACAATAATAGGGCAGAAGAAGAAATCAGGAAATCTGTCCCATTCACAATATCCTTGAAAAGAATAAAATACTTGGGAATTAATCTAACAAGGGAACTGAAAGACTTCTACAAAAAAAAAATTATCAGACACTGAAGAAGGAAGTCCAAGATGACCTGAGAAGATGCAAAATGGCTCTTGGTTATGCAGAATTAATATAATTAAAATGGCCATTCTGCCAAAAGCTTTCTATAGATTCAATGCAATCCCCATCAAGATAGCCATGTCATTCTTTACAGATATAGAAACAAAAATTCTCAAATTCATTTGGAACAATAAGAAACACAGAATAGCCAAAACATTACTAAGCAAGAAAGATGAACCAGGTGGTTTTGCAATACCAGATCTAAAACTATATTTTAGAGCTATGGTAACAAAAAGAGCATGGAACTGGTATCAAAATAGTAATGAAGACCAAGGGAATAGAATAGAAAACCCTGAAACAAACACACAAATCTTTAAATATCTGATCTTTGACAAAAGTGGTCAAAATATAACATGGAGGAGAAACAGCCTGTTCAACAAATGGTGGTGGACAAACTGGATAGCCACTTACAGAAAGTTGAAATTAGACCTCTTTATCTTTCATGTTGCACAAAAATCAAATCAAAATTAATCAAAGAACTAGGAATTAAATCAGCTACCATACAACAGCTGGAAGAAAAGTTAGGACCAACAAACACTCCAGCATTTGGGAGAACATGAAAACTTTCTCAACATGCCTCCTAAAGTGAAAGAATTAAAGTAAAAAAGCAGTGAGGGGGATGCCATAAAGCTAAAAAGCTTTTGCACAGCTAAGGGAATGATCAAAAGTGTCAAGAAACTTCCTACAGAATGGGAGCAAATTGTGGTCTGAGATTCTTCTGACAGGGTACTAATATACAGAATTTACAAGTTGTCCAAAATCTTAATATCAAAAACACAAACAACCCAATCATAAAATGGACCAAAGAGCTAAATAGAAACTTCTCAACAGAGGACACTGAGCAAGCCAATGAATACGTGAGAAAGTGTTCAAAATCATTAATAATCAGAGAAATGCAAATCAAAAATAGATTGATTTAATCTCACACCAGTCAGATTGGCAAAAATGAAGAATATGAACAATAACCAATGCTGAAAGGGTTGTGGGGAGATAACACTAGTACCCTGTTGGTGGAACTGCAGCTAAACCCAGGACTCTGGGAAACATAGTCAATCTCATGTATTAGACCCAACAAAGTCATAGCAACACATAATCTAGGGCAATCATAGAAATCTATTGAGAAGGAGTAGGGTGGGGGTAATTGGAGGAGGGAAAAGAGAGAGAATAGGGAGGGTTCTAGGGGATAAATCTGATTTAAGAATATATGCGCATCATATTGTTACTATATATATATTTTTGATTGTATAATAGCTAAATTTCTTTTTTTCAAATGAAATTAAATCTTTATTTTTTTATTAGATGAATATAGAGAAACAATTGAGGGGGAAACATCAAACATTCAAGAACCAATGTATATATACTTAGTTATCCAGGGCTAATGTCATATCATGGATGCACAGCTTGGGTTCCCCCTATTGCTGTTTCCCCCAGAAGAACTCCTGAGTTAAATGGATATCTAGTGGAGGACAGAGATCCCCTTCTGAGATGATTCCCCCATATTCCCACATTCCAGTCTCCTAGGAGTTCTTTCTACACCCTCTCCCTCCCTGTCCCCCCTCCCTGTGCCTCCAAGTATCCTAGGGAGTCATCTCCCTGTTGCATTGAGAATCATACAATTTGAAGTTATTATTAGCTTTGCTGTCTAACATACTGCTTCCCCATGTATTCTTGCTTCCACAGATGAGAGATACCATTCGGCCCTTGAGTCTCTGAGGTTGGGATACTTCACTTAGCATAATTCTTTCAATCTCCATCCATTTGGCTGCAAAAGCCATAATATCATCTTCTCTAATGGCCAAGTAGTATTCCATAGTATATATGTACCAAAGTTTTTGTATCCACTCATTGAGTGAGGGGCATCTGGGCTGGTTCCATAGTCTAGCTATAGTAAATTGAGCTGCTATAAACATTGATGAAGCCATATCACTATAATATGCTGATTCTAACTCTTTGGGGAAAATATCCAAGAGTGGGACAGCTGGGTCATAAGGTGGTTCCATCCTTAATTTTTTGAGGATTCTCCACACTGCTTTCCATAGTGGCTAAACCAGTATGCAGTCCCACCAGCAGTGTGACAGTGTTCCTCTTTTCCCACAGCCCCTCCAGCATCTGTTGTTGTTAGAATTTTTCATTTTTGCCACTCTAACAGGAGTGCGGTGGTATCTCATTGAAGTTTTGATTTGAATTTCCTTTATAGCTAGTGATGTAGAGAATTTTCTCAAATATTTATGTGCTTTCTGGACTTCCTTTGGTGAGAAGTTTCTTTTAAGATACATAGCCCATTTATTGATTGGATTTTTTGTGATTTTGGTGCTTAGTTTCTTTAGTTCCTTGTATATTCTGGATATTAGCCCTCAGTCTGAGGTGTAGCAGGCAAAGGTTTTCTCCCATTCTGTAGGTTCTCTCATGATGCTCTTGACTAGATCTTTAGTTGTGCAAAAATTTTTTAGTTTAATTGCATCCCATTCATTTATTCTTGACTTTACTGCTTCAGCCATGGGAGTTTTATCGAGGAAGATGCTGCTGACACCTATGTCCTGTAGTGTTGACCCTATTTCTTTTTCTAGTAAGTTTAAAGTTGTTGGCTTAATATCCAGATCTTTGACCCATTTAGATTTAATTTTTGTGCAGGGTGAAAGAGAAGGATCCAGCTTCAGTTGTCTACACATGGCTGTCCAATTTGGCCAACACCATTTGTTGAACAGGCTATCTTTCTTCCACACTATGCTTTTGCCCCCTTTATCAAATATCAAATAGTTAAGGATATGGGGGTTTGTCTCAGGATCTTCTATTTGGTTCCTGATCCTCGATTCTGTTTTGATACCAATACCATGCTGTTTTTGCTACTATGGCTCTGTAGTATAATTTCAGGTCAGGGATTGAGATACCCTCTACTTCTTCCTTCCTGTACAGTAATGTTTTAGCTAGTCTGGGTCTCCTGCTATTCCATATGAACTTGAGAATTGCTTTTTCTATATCTGTGAAGAATGCCATAGATATCTTGATGGGGATTGCATTGAATCTGTATAGGGCTTTGGGTAGAATGGCCATCTTTATTATATTGATTCTGCCTAACCATGAGCATGGAACGTTTTTCAATCTGCTCAGGTCTTCTGTAATTTCTTTATTTAGTGTTTGATAGTTTTCTTTGAAGAGGTCCTTAATATCCTTTGTAAGGTTAATGCACAAGTATTTCATTTTTTTGGAAGTGATGGTGAATGGGAGAGATTTCCTGATTTCTTCTTCTGCGGATTTGTTGCTGGAGTAAAGAAATGCTAGTGATTTGCTGGAGTTGATCTTGTAGCCAGCTACTTTGCTAAAATCACCTATAAGCTCTAGGAGTTTTCTGGCCAATGTTATTGGGTCTTCTAGGTATAAAATCATGTCGTCTGCAAACAGAGATAACTTAACTTCCTCTTTTCCTAAACAAATACCTTTGAGTTCCTTGTCTTGCCTGATAGCTCTGGCAAGGGTTTCAAAGACTATATTGAACAAGAGTGGGGAAAGCAGACAGACAGCCTTGTCTAGTTCCTGAATTTAGTGGAAATGCTTTCAGTTTTTCTCCATTGAGGATAATGTTGGCTATGGGTCTGTCATAAATGGATCTGACATAGTTAAAGTATCTTCCCTTGATCCTTTTCTTTTCCAAAGTTTTGAGCATAAAGTGGTGTTGAATTTTATCAAATGCCTTCTCTGCATCAATTGAGATGATTATATGATTTTTGTTTTTAATTCTGTTTATGTGGTGAATTACATTTGTTGATTTGTGTATGTTGAACCAGTCTTGTTTTCTGGAATGAAGCCCACTTGATCATAATGTATTATCTTTTTAATGTGCTTTTGTATCTGATTAGCTAAAATTTTATTAAGAATTTTTGCATCAATGTTCATCAGGGAAATTGGTCTGTAGTTTTCTTTCCTTGACATGTCTTTGTTGGACTTTGGAATCAGTGTAATATTTGCTTCATAAAAAGTGTTTGGGAGTGATCCCACTCTATCAATTTCCTGGAAGAGCTTTTAGAGGATTGGTGTTAGTTCTTCTGTGAAGGCTTGGTAGAATTCTGCCATATATCCATCTGGACCTGGGCTTTTCTTTTTTGGGAGAGCTTTGATTGCTGCTTCAATTTCGCTTTCTGTGATAGGTTGGTTTAGGTTTTCCATGTCCTCCTGTGTTAAAGAGGGGATGTCGTGTGTATCCAAGGACTGTTCATGTCCTCCAGATTATCAAACTTGGCAGAGTATAAATTTTCAAAGTAGGTTCTGATAATCTTCTGGATCTTGGATGAGTCTGTGGTGATAGCCCCATTTTCATCTTTGATTCTCTTGATTTGCTTCATTTCTTTCTTTCTTTTGGTGAGGTTGGCAAGGGGTCTGTTGGTTTTGTTCACTCTTTCAAAGAACCAACTCTTAGTTTTGTTAATAATTTGTACAGTTTTTTTCAATTTTGTTGATTTCAGCTCTGATTTTCGTAATTTCCTGTCTTCTGTTAGACTTGGGGTTGGACTGTTCCTTCTTTTGTAGTCGTTTGAGTTGAAGCACAAGGCTATTAATCTGATCTCTTTCTAGATTTTTGATGTATGCACTCAGTGCTATAAATTTACCTCTTAAGAATGCCTTCATACTGTCCCAGAGGTTTAAGTATGTTGTTTCCTCATTCTCGTTCAACTCCAAGAACTTCTTAATTTCTGCTGTTGTTTCCTCTTTTACCCATCCTTCATTTAAGAGGTAGTTATTCAATTTTAAATTATTTGAGTAGTTTCTGTTGTTTCTCTTTTTGTTGATTGCTAAGATCATAGCATTATGATCTGACAGAATACATGGGATCATATCCACGTTTTTATATTTGTTAAGATTATCCCAGTGAACTGGGATGTGGTCTACTTTAGAGAAGGATCCATGAGCCAGTGAGAAGAAGGTAAATTCAGCTGTCTTAGAATGGAATATTCTGTAGATGTTTGTTAAGCCCAATTTATTAATAGAGTTGATCAGATTGGAGATATCTTTATTGATTTTTTGTTTTGTTGTTCTGTCTAGAGTTGATAGTGGTATATTGAAGTCCCCTAGAATTACTGTGTTGAGATCAATCAGGGGATTAATATCCTTAAGTATTTTTCCATATATTTTGGGGGGTTGTAATTGGGGGCATAAATATTAATTATAATTATATCTTCTTGATATCCTGTCCCTTTTAGTATGACAAAGTGACCCTCTTTGTCCTTTCTGACTAGTTTTAGTTGGAAATTGATTTTATTAGAAATTAGAATCATCATGCCAGCTTGCTTTTTTGGTCCACAGGCCTGGAAGACATTTTGCCATCCTTTCACTTTCAGCCTGTGTCTATTTTTGAGTGTCAAATGTGTCTCTTGCAGGCAACATATTGTTGGATTTTGTTTTTTGATCCATTGGGCCAGTCTGTGTCTTTTAATTGGGGCACTGAGACCATTCACATTCAAGGATAGAATAGATATGGGAGGATGAGTCTCTGATTTTGTATCAATTACAGAATTTTGAGTCATCTTGGAAGTCATCTTGTGTATAATATGATTATTGACACACCCTTGTTTAAGGATTTAGGATATAATTGGCATTTTCTTCTTTTTTTTTTTTTTAAGAGAGAGGGACAATGGGAGAGAGAGAGAGAGAGAAAGGCAGAATTAATTTTATTTAGTTTTTCATGTGGCCTTTGTTGCTCCACTGTGTACATGGTGCTGGGGTTTGAACCCGCGTACCTGCGCATGCCAGGTGAGCGCTGTAACCGCTGAGCCACGCTCCAGCCCCTGACATTTTCTTCTGAATGGAGAACATCTTTGAGAATATTCTGCCATGTAATATTTGTGTTCATGTAACTTGTTAGCTTGAGTTTATTGTTGAAGTATTTAATTTCTTCTTCACATTTGAAGCTGAGTTTTGCAGGGTATATTATCTTTGGGTGGAAGTTGTTATTTTTTAACACTTGAAAGATATTGTTCCAAACTCTTCTGGCCTTCATTGTTTGCTCTGAAAAATCCATAGTGATTCGAATTGGTTTGCCCCTGAATGTGATTTGGGGCTTTTCTCTAGCAGCTTTTAGAATTCTCTCTTTAGTTTCTCTGTTATTCGTTTTGTATATGATATGTCTTGGTGAGTTCCTCAACTGATTAGGTATATTTGGTGTTCTATAAGCATCTTGGATGTGGTGTTCTGGATCAGTAGTAAAATGAAGGAAGTTCTCACTTATAATTTCGCTTAAAATTTTCTTGAAGCCTCTTGTTTGCTGTTAGGAGTTTTCCTCCAGGCCACTGATTCTCAGATTATTACACCTCATCTCATCAAATATTATTTGGAAGTTCTGATTATGTAATATAAGCTGTTTTTCTTGTTTATCTTCTTTGAATTCTACATTGTTTAGCCTACCCTCATTGTCCGATACTCATTCTTTAAGTGGTAAAGTTCTATTTTCAGTGTAGTATACTCTGGTGTTGGTATCTTCCAGTGAAGATTGAATTGGTTAACTGTGTTTTTCAATCCTGTTAGCTGTGCTACATCTCTTTTCAGAATGTCAATATCTTTGTATAGCTGATCTTTCATCTCATGGAATTGTTCCCTTATTTCCCTGTAGAAGTTGTCTCTCATCTCTTGAAATTGTTCTCTGATCTCTTTCCTTATTTCATCTCTCAACTCTTTGATTGCATTACTAATCATAATGTTGATACAATGTCTTTGGTTTTCTTCTAGGGCTCCAGCTATGGGATCCTTGGGTGGAGAGCTGTGGGGTTGAAGATGGGAGTTATTTCCCCTTTTCCTCGGTTTCTGAGTCAGAGAGCATATCTTTTATTTCAACCTTGTTACTCTTGGTGGAATAATTGAAGCTTATGGCTTTGCTTCATTGTGATGGGGAGCTATTTGGTCAATACAGACCTAAAGATGCCAGACTGTTCTGTGAGAATTTGAGAGGTTATAGGTGCAAATACTAGTCCGTTTCAACTAAAACAGATGTGCTGATGATTAGCACCAATAGTAGCAGCTTTCTTTGAGAGAACTCTCACTGTATATTATGATAGCAAGCAAGTACCTGTTTTGAAGTGTGTCTATTTCTTCAGGTAGTAGGGTCTCTCTGAAATTGGGGAGAAGAAATGAGTAGGATGTCGAGGAGGTGAATTGGGGAGGTATAAAATCACACCTGCCTTAGAGTAAAGGGAACAAGGGATTAAGGGTAGTAGATTATTCTATTAGGACTAAGGAAAACATAGAATTGGAGTGTGGGTAGGGTAAAGACTTGGGGTGAGAATGAGAGAAAGATGCTTACATTTAGGTATTACCAGAGTACGGGGGAGGAAGAAGTTAGTAGGGGGCATGGTTATCTTCACTCACCAGAGGCTGAGGCTATTTTGCTATCATGGAATGTTTGCCTGATTGGAACCCATATAGGGATAGCAGTAGATTCAAGAAGACCCAGAGAATGTAAGAGCCAATCACCAATACATACACACGGATAAATATTTACATCCACCAACACCAAATTCAGTATTATTTGTAAAGCAAGAAAGGAGAAAAGAAAAAAAGAAAAGAAAAACATCCCCACAGTAATGTTAAAAATTTAAAAATATTATATTCCAGCCAGATTCCTGTTTTAAAAAAAAATAAAAAAAAAACCAAGAGGTAAACAAGAAAACAAAACTAGTTGGTAAAGTTCTGAGTTTTTCTGCCCCTAGGTCAGCGAATATGTACCATGGGGGGTGCATTCAAATCTGTCATTAAGCTGGGGATGCTTCGGAGTTGAGCTTGTCAGGGGAGAAGCAGTTTGGTTAAGTTCAGTGGTCTGGTTTTTCTTAGATGATTTCCTCAAAATTTTCTGTTGCAAAGGGGTACTCAGCTCTCCCTGGGCTGTAATCCTGAGATGATTGCTTTCTGCCTATCCACACTCTAAAAATTTCTTGGATCTGGGGCTCAGAAGTTGTAGACAATTGAGTTGATCCTAGTGTGGATGTGTGGGTCTCTGACTGATCCAAGGAAAGTGGCCAGCCTGAGACTCGCTTCCTCAGGATCACTGGTGACCCACTCTGCATGTCTTGTGATCTTCAGAAGTCCCAAGAACTACTCTGTAGGGTTGACTGAAACCCTCAGAAGATGTTCCGGATCGTGCCAGTGCTTATGTGATTCTCAGTTGCAAGCACTAGGAGGCACCCTACTAGAGAGGTCAAGGCCTAGGAAGCCTTGGCTATGCAAGGAGCTCAGATGCTAAGGAGAAGCCCATGCTGCCCCATATATTCAAAGCTTCCTGAGGCAGATTTCAAGCAGAGGCTGAAGCAGAGGATCCCCTTCAGAGAGATGTGCCCTGCTGGAGCAAGTTCTGTTCACTGCCTCCTCCTATTTGGGCTAGAAGAGGGGCGGCAGAAGGGCAGAAGGTTGCCAACGGAGAGGTTTGCGAGCTGGCGAGGTGAATCGCAGTTCCCTACAGCCCTCAGGGCAGATGGCCAGTTGGGGGGGGGGGTAACTTCTGTTTCTGATTGTGGGGACCGAGGCCTCATATTGCTGCTGGGCTACTTGACCCGCCCCGCTTTCCCACGCTGATTCGAGCACTTATGTTAAAGAACTTTAAAATCAGCTCTTGTAACCTGCGGGCTCAGGTGGAGAATTGTTGTCTGCCGTGATTGAGTTAAAGATCTCGTGCCGAATCCTCTCCTTCCCCGGCTCCACAGTACCGGAGGTGGAGAGGGAAATCCCAGGACCAAACAGACCCTTTGGGAAAGGGCCGAATCTCGGGGTGATAGATTCTGGTTTTCTGGCTATGATGTCTGAGGGCCCAAGATCGATTTTTTCCTGAGCAACCCGCCCCGCCCTCAGGGAAACGTCACAGTGGAGGGCCGGAAGCCACTGCTGGCAAGGACAGCTGCGAGTTTGCTAAAGTGAACAATTAATTCCCAGCGCTTTATGCACGATTAGGTAAATCAAGATCAGGGAGTTCGCACCAACTGGGTTAGGGTGCATGGTTAGGAAACTCGCTCCCTCGCTCCTTTTCCGCCCTCTGGAGCAGCTCCCCTCCCCCCGGGTGCAGGGCAGAGTGTCGTGGACTCCACTAAGATCTCCTTTATATTCCTTAATGGACCACGTTATTCCTTTGGAGTTAGAGTTAGCGGGGGATAATGTTCCCCCACACTGGGTGTTTTGTCCTACCATGGGAATCCAGGTGCTGTCCTGCAGGGTGAGGTGATTCTCAGGAGCTTCTGGGAGTCACTGATGGTGGGGTGGATGCCATCTTGACCCCTTCCTAAATTTCTTAATAAAAAAGAAAATATATAAGGAACGCAGACAACTCAATATCAAGAAAACAAATAGCTCAATTTGAAAATGGTCAAAGAACCTGAAAAAAAATTCTCAAAAGAAAACTTACAAACAACTGACAGTTATGTGAATAAAAATGCTCCATATCAACAATATTGAGAGAAACACAAATTAAAACCATAATGAAATATCATCCTGTTAGAATGGGTGTCATAGGAAATAAGAGAGCTGAGAAGTGCTGATTAGGATGTAGAGAAATGGAAACACTTGCACATTGTGGGTGGCAATGTGATTATGGAAAACAGTAAGTCCTTTTATAAACCAAAAGGAGAACTACCACGTGACCCACCAGCCCCACAGTGGCTATATACCCAAAGAAAATTAAACTAGTATGCTAACAAAATATCTGCACTGTCATGTTCAGTGAGCACTATTCACAGTAGTCAAGAAACAGAATCAGCCTAAGGGTCCTCAACGGAGAATAGGTAAAGCAGATGTGGTATACATAACAGAATACTGTTCAGTATTGAAATTACAGAATGTCCTGTCATTTGTGACAATGTGGATGAACCTGAAGGGCTTTATGTTAAATGAAATAAGACAGTCACTGAAAGACAAATACTCTGCTTTTAACAATATGTGGAAGCTAAAATAATTGAACTCCTAGATAAGTAAGTAGAATGGGTGCTGGGGATGTTGTTAAATGATAGAAAATTTCAGTTAGAAAGAATCAATTTAGAAGATCTTTTGAGCAATGCAAGGATTATAGTTAATAACAATTATTTTGCTCTTAAACATCATCAAAAGTACATTTTAAATGTTTTCACTACACATAAAAATTAATAAATATATTATGGTATGCACATTAGCTCCATTTAACTGTCCCATAATAACATATTTCAAAATATGTTATATATGATAAATACATACAAAAAGAGAGAAAATCTTAAAATGTCCTCCAGGTAATGATTTATCAGCATACCATATGTTTTGAAATGTTATAGTTTCATTATCATTCAATGTGAAATACTGTCTAATCCATTATGTTTTCTTTAAGCCACATACTTTTTAATGATTATTTCTTAGTTTCCAAAAATATATATATTTCCTAGTTTTATGATGTTTTCCATTTCTAACATAATCACTTTGTAATAAAAAAACATAGCTTGTGATATTTTCATTCTTTAAATTTATTGAGCCATGTTTTATGGTCAATTTTTCTAAGTTTCAGTAAGTGCTTGAAAAGACTGAATTCTGCAATTTGTTATATGAATGAAAAAGAATGTTCTAACAAATATATCCTGTTGTCATGTAATTCTATAAAAGCAAAAAAGTTACCTAAGCTATTACTGTGGTACTTCCTGCAGTACTTTAAAGAAGCTGTTAATGAGATGAGAAAGGAGCCCACAGTGTCTGCGTATAATTTTTCAACTTTTCTCAGCAGAGAGGCTCATGGCCCTGTAGTTATGTACAATTTTTTTCTCCCATGAGGCAAGAGAAAGTATATTTTTAGAATTTCAAACGTCAGTAAATAAACAACGCATCTGGGAAGGAAAAGTTTGTTATGAATAACACATACAAATTAATCTATAATAAATAACTATAAATTTGATACTGAGCCTCAGAAAGGCATCTTAAAGGGCAATGTTTGAGATCATCATTTTATAGTTAACCTGGGCATTCATTTTTAGTTAACTCTATTACAAATGACATGTTTTACTTTCCATTTAATATTCTTAGAAGTTTTCACAAGAAATTTCATTTCATTTTGTTCTACTAATACTTGAAGAACATAGCGGCATTAAAACAGTGGGACTGCTGGATCAAAGAAAACCCAAGAAAATCAAACCCCATCCCCATGCTGAATTTCCGGGGTATTTATGGAACTAGAAGTACACAGAACACATGACATTCCCTCATGTCAAGACAGCTCAAAGTATAGTTATGGGACAAGTTTTTGTTTGAACATTGTTTTAGGTTGTCCAAGTTCAGGTAGGAATCCGTAAAGACTGTAGCTCCATTTTTTAAAATTATGCTTTCTATCATTTTAAATGACAGGTCTTGAACTATTTCCACTGAAGCAGATGGTAGTAATTGAGAGATGGAAACAAAAAAATTAAGTGGAAATGGCTATTCCTTTCCTTTCATTTGTGGTCATGTGAAATCACAAAAATCATACCTACATGACAAGGCTACTGTTCATTTTCATGTGAGCATTCCTATATGTAACTACACAATATACTTGTGCACACAGCACTTTGAAGATTCAATTATTTCTATGGTTTCTAGATTAGTGTTAGATGCTGGAGGAAGTCAAGCCTGTGAAGTAGGGGAGGAATGTACAGGCATTAGGAGGCAAATGGATTGGAACTTTT
Organism: Aplodontia rufa; assembly: GCA_004027875.1. Taxonomy (NCBI): domain Eukaryota; kingdom Metazoa; phylum Chordata; class Mammalia; order Rodentia; family Aplodontiidae; genus Aplodontia; species Aplodontia rufa. The sequence continues at coordinate 75,533 of PVKS010004927.1, read as the reverse complement.
AAACACTGCCAAATCTCTCCTGATAGCTATTTCCCAAAAGTAACAATTTCAATTTAAATCTTTAGAAATACAGGATGAAGTGCTTTTCGAGTGACGAGGTCCACTTCAGGACACTAGTGGCTTTTACCTAGACAAAACCTGGATAATCAAAACAGCATCCTGAGCCTCCTGCCAGACATCGTCCTTTTCTACTGTGGTTCATTTCTGTTCTGGTACAGACCTGGTGGTGTCATCATGTGGCCTGGTTCTTTGTAGATATCCTTTCACATGGAAAGGAAAGTTATGTTTCAGTCTTTCTCAGATAGGAAAAGAAAAATGCAATTTATTTATGTTTGAGTTCTGTTCAACGCAGTGAGTGTATTTTTTAGCTTTGTTCTAAAAAACTGAAAATATGTCTCCATTGAACAGAAGGATATGAGTATAGAGTACTTGCCATCAAATTGTTCTTTGTGCTACTTAGGATAAGCCACTTGTTGGGGGTGGAGTAGTGGCTCAGTGGTTATGCCGTTTGCCTGGCATGCACGAGTACGTGGGTTCAAACCCCAGCACCATGTACACAATGAAGTCTCGGAGCACCAAAAGCCACAGGTGAAAGGGACAAAGGTAAAGCTAGGACAGTGAAAATGATAGCTAATATTTATTGATCCATATCTGTGAGCCAAGTACCATTCCAAGCACTTGTCATGTAGTCATAATGTCTATCCTCATCAGCACTGTGGGGGGCTTTCGGAAGTGTACCCATTTCCAGGTGAGAAAATGGAGACACTAAGTAATGAGCCTGGAGTCACAGCACTCGTGAGTGGCATATTCAAACACCACCAGTCTGCTGAGGTCCACACAGGTAAGCCTTTCTGCTTTTCCAGTGAAATGACAAATAAAAGGTCTCACACCCCCGAGTCAGAAATTCAGAGTGTCAACAAAGGCATCAAACTCGTGGGATGGGACTTGTTCTTCCAAAGGTTTCGTTGTTACTTTTGTTTTAGGGAAGGTGTGTTCCTCGTGTCTCAAGCAAAGATGGATGTATGGCTGCCTTCATCTTTAGACAAGAAAACTTAGTCCCCAAGACTCATCATGGCCTAGAGAGGGTATAGTCCTTCCAGAGTTCTGCAGTAGCTTCTGTGTGGTCCATCCTTTGAGGTCTAAGGCTGTATTTTATATACCTCCTAATAAATTAATTTTGCTAGATGTCTTGGTTCAAACTGACTTGCCCACATCTCAGCATTCCCCACCCATATAATGAGAATTTCTACAAACCCAATTACAACTGTGCTTCATAATATTCTTGCAGAATCCCCTCCCCAACCCCACACACATAAACATAGCACATCTTGCTTGAGGTTGTTTTATCCAACTGAACACAAGGTACAAACATCTGAAACAAGCCTGCCAGGGCAAGGAAGAATGGAAATTGACGCGATCTCACATGAGTTTCTCTTTCTGTCCCATCTCATTCTGCTGTCAGAGTAATCTCTCTGAGTAGCAGGTAGCTTTATTGAGTTCCATTTTCCTATCACAGAAAATGAATGCATCACCTTCCTTCCAGCTTTCCTTGATCTGCTAACTCTGGTGTCCAACCTTGCTGTCTTATCACTACAAGGTCACCTATCCCCTAGCACAGTTTTAAACTCCCTTGACATATGTTTCCCCATCCTGCTCAATTTTTCTATAAAAAATACTTCTTGAGCACCTACAGAGCCACAGGCTGGTCAAGAATGATTTACTGCTTGTCAATTCTCACTAATATTTCAAACCTCACATTCATCTCATCATTTCTATTAACACTGCATGGACTTTTCCAGGAGTCAATATTCTTATTGATTTATGTCTATCTCCTCATTTGGGCCATATCCACTTATTGGCTTTTGACCTCTGTGTCTGTCATCAGCCTGAGTAGATGCTAAGTGATCAAAGATTCTTATTAACAGAAGAACTTCAACAAAGCCCTTAGCCTTATTAAAACTTCAATGCAATCAAGGTCTTCAACCTTTAGTTAGAAAGTGATGATGAATTGTTAGGAATCTGAAAAATTATTATCGCCATCTGTGCAGATGTAAGTGAGGAACATGGAGTCACTTTCGCTCTTTAAAAACGGATGGTGTTGATGTATGTCTGAGGACAGTGGGGGCGGGATGCAGGGAGAAGGAAGGAATGTACTTTTATCTTGCACGAGCCAGTCCAAATCCCTTGGTTTTCTACCTTAGTATCTTTCCTCCAGTGGAAAACTTTTCTGACATATTGTAGCTCCCATTTTTCTGCATTTTCTTACACAGACTTGAGCATTCTTTCTGTTAAGAGTTAGGAATCGACCTAGCTCTATGGCCCCTGAATTATACTATAAGATTATACCTTCTAAAATTCTCATTTAATGCCAGCTCAATCCTAGCCTTTTGTGCATGTGTTTTTTCATTTATTTTATGATTTCTCTAGCCATTTCCAACATATTATCATACTGTAAATACTTTGGCTTATTCATTTAATCAAAAGCCCACTTTGTTCATTTTACTTTATAATTCCATCTCAACACATCGTTTGCAGCACAATTGTTATGAATTTTCAATTTATTCTTTTATCTATTTTTATATCTGCCACTTCTACAGCATGGCAAGATTTTTTTCTTAACTTTAAAAACATCATTTCCGAAATAAAGCTGTTCTAAAATCTGGCTTTTGCAGCAAACTGAACACCCACACAATGAAGATGGAATGACAGAAGTTAGAGGTGGCAAAGATGAATAAGGTCACCTTGCCTGTATTTTTATAAAATAAATAAAAAGATGTGTGTGCAATAATATTTGAGTTTACATAACTTCCCATTTTAAGGTTGGAGAATGTTGTTGGCCCTCATTATATATTCTCTTATCTGTGGGTTTTGCTAAAAACTTACACACTTTGCTAATAGTTCCTATTTTCTTTGAAATTAGTTTGTATCTGTGAGCTAGAATGTGAGTCTGACTGATTCCAAATTTATTTTACCTTTTAAGGGATAATAGTCACTTTCTATTTTTCTGGGTTTTTTTTTTTTGAGTAGTGTTCTTATCTATTGCTTCATAACAAACCAATTCAAAACTTTAATAATTTAAAATAATAGCTATCATTTGTTTTTATTTTGTTATTGCTTCTCAGAGAAAATGTCTTAGCTCCCTGCAGCTGCCATCAGCTGGTGGCTGCTGGAGTCATCTTTTTTTTTTTTTTCCTTTTCTATCAATTTTTTTTCAATTTATTTATTTTTATTTGTTCAACATAGTCTTACATAGTTGAGGGAATCATTGTTACATATTAATGCATAGATGGACAAAGTGAGTTAAGGCCATTTCTAGTCCTGGATCTTCCCCTTCAATCACTCCCTGCTTTATCCCTATGTCCCTATGTTATAGATAGAAATAAACATATACGTGTGTATTAATTTTTGAATTTTCTGATCCTCTCTGCCCGCCTTTGTAAAGGTGGGCTTCTTATGGGAGTCGAGATTCCCAGTTGCCTTGATAAACCCCCTAATCCCTCCCTCTAGCTGCATTTATAACCACCCCGCAATCCCTCTCTTTCCTCCCTCTCACTTCTTTCCCCAGCTTCATGTTTATGGGTTACCTTTGTTGAGTTTATTTTTGAGCTTTACTAACTTAGGTTTTACTCCAGCTTCCACATATGAGAAAAAACATTCAGCCCTTAAGTCTCTGAGTCTGGGATATTTCACTAACCACAATTTTTTCCATCTCTATCCATTTGGCTGCAAATGCCATGATATCATTCTCTTTAACAGCAGAGTAAAACTCCGTTGTGTATATGTGCCTCAGTTTTTGAATCCATTCATCCAGTGAGGGGCATCTGGGTTAGTTCCATAATTTAGCTATTGTAAATTGAGCTGCTATAAACATTGATGTGGCCGTATCTCTGTAGTATGCCAATTCTAACTCTTTTGGGAAAAGGTGTAGGATAGCTGGGTTGTAAAGTGGTTCCAACCCTAGGTTTTTGAGGAATCTCCACCCTGCTTTCCAGAGTGACTGTACAAGCTTGCAGTCCCACCAACAGTGTGATAGTGCTCCTTTCTTCCCACTACCCCTCTCCAGCATCTGTTATTCTTCGTATTCTTCATTTTTGCCACTCTGACAGAAGTGAGGTAGAATCTGAGTGAGGTTTTGATTTGCATTTCTCTGATTGCTAGTGATGTAAAATAAGTCATCTTAAAGGCATCTCACACACATGGCTCTTTTATGGAAGCTGAGCAGACTGCTAGCTGGAACACCCTGCAGGTGACCTCTTTAGGTGTCCTGGGCTTCCCTCACAGTGCAATGGCTTGTTCTCAGGGCAAGTATCCCAATATAGAGGTGGAAGTAGTATTGTAGTGTTATCCTGTCTGATCCAGCCTCAGAAGTTATAAGCATCATTTTCACGAAGCAGAGAAGACCACTGTGGTGTAAGTGGGGTGGCAGTAGGAGTTGAAGATAAGAAATAGGAGAAATGGGAACATAGGCCCCTACTCTAGCAAGGTCACACTGCAAGAACACATGGAAGGGGAGATACTCGTACTGCCATTGCTGGAAAATATAGTCTTCTATAAGAAGTTATATAATCAGCCCTTTATTCATTTTAAATGGATAGAGAATTAAAACTTTTGGCTTAAATGCAAGTTTCAAACTGTTTTCACACCAAACTACACATAGGTGCCACTAATAGATTTAGCAAAGTGCATAGTCTTTCCGTGCTACTTATTTTGTCTTATTATTTCCTGATTACTCCTTTGAAGGCAGATGCAACCAGTGAAAAATAATAAGAAAAAGACTTTTTAATTCATACTTTGAATGATGTGTTCTAATCATATTCTTCAATGAGTTCATACTGTTTATCTACTAGCTATGTGAACTTGAATGTCAGTTGACTTTCTAAGGCTTCATTGTGGTAAAATCACCCCACATTCTCTTTTAGCTCTAATGTTCTAGAATTATGAACACTCATATGTGCAGTTCTAAAACTCTGTTTTCATCTTCTAAATAAACATCGTTACCAGTACCACTGGATATTACCCTAATGAATGTGCATGCTTATTTTCTGTTTTGAATCCCTTGAAAAACTATGAAATCAATTCCTATCATATGCCCCCTTTCACAAATGAAAGGATTATGTTTCTACTTCAAGTTGAGTTTATCCAAATTACACATATTATTTTTCCTCTCCCTTTTATCCTAGAATAGTCCTTCAAGCCACAGAAATTTTCCCATGAAAACAATAATATTATGCCAACAATGTGTCCTCAATAGGCTAGTTGATAATATCTTTCTCCACCAAACATGAATCTGTGTTAACATGCTGTAATAAAAAATCTGAATTCTTTCAGAAGCATGAAACTCACTGAGGAAACTAGCTATTAGTTTGTGGGGACATTCACAACACAATACTAAACTGCTGTATTTATAAATAAACAGGAAACTCATATGTCCAAAACATCTACCAAAGCTGTCTACATCAGTGTTCAGCAAAAGTGACAAAACAGTGATTGACATTGGTTCCTAGTATCATTTGTCAGTAATATTTCATTGTTTGGTTCAGTTACTCTGAATAAATAATTAGTTAAGTATAGGTCTCTTTTTTTTCTATTACTTATGATTTTGAGAATTTAATTCACATTTTTCTGGAACTCCTAAGAGGTTTTCTTTGCCCTCCAATTCAAATTATTTCCCCTCCCTTGTTGTTAACAACAAGATGAAGTTTTCCACTCCCACATTTTTTCTCTCCCATTTATGGCTTCTCAATCAACATGTTCTTCCCTCATATTTTATACAATAAAATATTCTAACAGGGTTTTTTATTTCTATTTTAACTCTATGTCTAAATCCAAATTACAATCCTAAATCAAATCCTCTAGGAATCCCTCTGCTTGTATGTATAGGTCTTCTTACAAACACATGTACTCACACATAGTAAACATTGGGGGAATATTGCTGATCTTCCATATCTTTATTCATTGTCTTTAGTAGTTCCAGCATCAGGCTTGAACACGCCTTAGAAGTGACTGGAGGGAGCTAAGCCAAAAATGGTTGAGGACCTTTTCAACCCTGTGTCTCTGGAAGCTGCTGAATAAGGCCAAGTGTACTCTGGGTGTACCACAAGCAGATAATCGAGAATACTGGCTATGAAGTCTCCCCTCCCTTGCACCACAGTGACTTATGCTGTTGAGGGAGAAAATCAGCAGATTTGCTGTCATTTCTCTCCATCCCATGTGTGTCAACACTCTTTGTAAGCACAACATTTCCAAGGGTGCCTTCAGACTTAGGGGACAATAGTGACCCATGCTGAAAAATGCCACTGTGCTCATCAAAACCTGTCAAACAAATTAGCATTCTGAAAGTGGTTGCACCCAGCAACCTATCAGTGAATCCTGTTTACTCAATGACTTTATCCAGAAATATGTGGTCAAGGAAAGGAGCAGAAAGAGCAGGGCTGCTCCAACTCTAGGGATCCACCATGTACCACATCTGGAGGCCACCTACTGCGACTGCTGCACACCACACAATGTCCCTGCTGCAGAAGGTAGGTCAGCCACCCTTATCCACACTGCAGCCCTAACACTGCTTTGTCCTTGCTAGAAAAGAATACTTATTGGGCATCCCATTAGGGAATATAAAGAACTTCCTCTTTCTTATTTAGCTGTGAGATCAAAATGACTGTTTTCAACATACAGGGAAAGAATCTTAAAAAAATATAAAAATCATCATTGGTCTTTATGCTTCTTTTCTCTCAGCTCTCCAAACCACTATATTTATAACAACCAATGAGAATAAATAGCTGTAACTGGATTAAAATTTTGTCCTTCAAATGTAAAGAGAATGCTCAGAGTGTGAGGATATTCTGTCAAAAAATAAATAAAAGAAACTCTTCCCCCCACCAAAAAAAAAGGCTAAAATAAAAACAGGAAAAATTAGAGCAAAGACATATGCAATATACAGGAGGTCTATTAAAATTCAAGTCCAAAGCATATTGATAGGTCTGGCTAATGGATTTCTTCATCTTATCGTTAGATGACTAGTGGCAAGGAGATGGAAATGAAAAGGCATTTAGGAGCCTGAAGAAGTAGCTGTATTTCAGACAATTGTCTCTTCTCATAAAAACAAGATGCTCCATTGTCAACATGTTTGCCCTGGTAGGAGGAGTAAAGAGAAGAATTTTTAAATAATTGAAATTGAGTTGAAATTCTAATGTATCTGATGGAAACAGAACTTTAAAACAAAAATGTGGACTTGCACTAGGGGGCCCTAGGCTCCTGGTAACTTATTGGCAGATGAGGATGTTTGTATAGCCCAACCTGTCTCCCCAGTGCCGTGAGCTAAGTCTATGCCTTGTTCCTCAGGATTGCAAGTCTTGTTTGAGGTAGCAGAGAAGGGCCGGATGTACCAATAGCCAAACACGTATTCACTCATAGGCTCAAGTACATACAGCCTCTATATGCACAGGTGGTATTATGGGGTGGAGTATAAATTCATACATCAAAAGTAGTCATTACAGCTCTTCTCTTCCTAGTACTAAGAGCACTTTGCACAAACTTCAAGATTAAGTATGGTATGATATTTACTTTACAAATGTCAAAACTGCCTAAGTTTGTATTCTTGGATAGATTTGTAGATTTCAGTTTTTAAGTTAAAAAAGTTGCCCTTAACACTAATAGGTGTCTCAATAGTCTATCTTAGGATGATAGATGGAAGCTTCATACACAAGACAATTACTCTGAAATGATAATTCTGGTCACTCAGAATTCTAATTAAATCAAACAAAATTTTATTAAATAAAACTGAGTTGTGACCTATGTTTACAAATTGATTTAAGACTAATTTTTAAGACCCAAATGACCTCTTTCATGGTAGCATAATGTCAGTCAGCCCCTTCAGAGAGCCCAATATTTGATGGTTTTGATTCTCCAAAAGAAGGCTCAGTAGGAAACTGAAATTAAATTGTCAGTTGTACTCATATTTGAGGTCTTCTATCTTGCTCTTAAAGCCCAGTCCCTACTTGTCCATTATTTTTGGCTATAAATCTTCATGCAAACCAAGGAAGGTATCAGCTGACTGTTATGACAACACCACTATAAACATCAAAGTGTGTCTCTTGAAGTTTCCAAAGCTGCCAGTCTTTCGAGTGGGAGAGTTACCTGGGTTGCCTGAAGAGCTATGGAGAAAGAAATAATCTTCCACAGTCTATCTTTCCCATCATCTCAAACTTAGCTCCCTTGTAAATAGCTTCTCCTGAGTGCAGTAGCTCCTGTAAAATTGTTTGTTTGTCCTCCTTGAGGTGAGAAAGGCAGTGGAATCTTGATTTCAGCTGTGTGCCTTCTATTACCTATGTACCCAAACAGAGCAACTCAACCTTCTGAAGCCCTGTGCAAAACCACAAAAGATTACAATATTTTATCTAAAATAAAGCATCCAAAGCAAAAGAGATGTCTATTCTCTAGCACTTATACATAGAAGTAGCTAGAAGTTTTGAAATTAAAGGTCCCCCACTAATTCATACCCTATCCCTTCAAGACTCTTTGTCTTCCTTTAAGCCACATGTACTTCTCTCCTCATGGTCCCTGACAACACATGGTCCAGAAAGAGAACCTAAATCTTTCCATGATGATGATGGATTCTGAAATGACAGATGCTCCTGTGTTGAAAATTATAGCCCTTGTTCCAGAATATGAAAAGCATAATATTATGGAGATACTTATCCTCCATACCTTCATTTCTCATATGTGAGAAGAAAGATGCTAAGATTTAGATAATTCCATTCCAAGATATTATGGGAATAACTATGGTTATCTGAGGGAAGACGAGCATACTTGGAGGGCTTAAGAAGAATTCTTGGACAAGTTGAGTTTTGACTTCAGCCTTGGCAGGCAGCTACTGAGGGGAAGAGCATTGCAGGCAACCCTGACATAATCTGATGGGTCCAGGGCATGGAGGCAGCAGGATGCAAAGTGAGTTAAGGGAGGGATATTGGGAAAATTAAAGGTGTTAACTGGGAAATCAAAAAAGAAAGGGAGAGGTGGGTATGGTGGGTCAGACCTTTAATCCCATCAATTTGGGTGATTAAAGCAGGAGAATTGCAAATTCAAAACCAAGGCCAGCCTCAGAACCTGAGTAAGACCCTTTCTCAAAATACAAAGGACTGGGGGTGTGTCTTTAGGTTCAGTCCCCAGTAATGAAAAATAAATATTTTTTTTAAAGTCCTCTTACAAGGGCTGTAGTGGTGGCTCAGCGGGGTTACGGCTCTTGCCTGGCATGTGCAAGTACACGGGTTCAAACCCCAGCACCCACGTACACAACTAAGTGTCAGAGCAACAAAAGCCATGTGAAAAACTCAATAAAAATTGATTCTCTCTGTGTCTTTCTCTTTCTCTCTCTCTCTCTCTCTGTCCTTCTGTCTTAAAAAAAAAAAAAAAGTCCTCTTACATTATAGTGGGAAAAAGCAAGTAAGTGATACATACCAACAGACACATAGCCCATCTGGGTTGGCCGCATGACACCCAGCAGTAATGGCTTTTACTAGGAAATGTGTACTCATCCCTGCTCAGCTCAGTTCAAATATCAATTCTTTTTTTTTCCCCCTGGGAACAGAGCAAAGATGAATATTGTGTTGTGCAAATTGTAAAAAGTTAAGTAAACCCCATCCAGAAACACTGCCTTAATTTAAGGAGTCTGTTTTCTCCAAATGGCCTCATTATTTGCATAATAATAACCATGAATTGCACTTATATGATTCAGTATGAACTTGTTTTTAAACATACTATTTTCAGCTGTACTGTAGCAGTCTAGAAATATTTTCAAATGCATTGCCCCTTGGAATTCAGAAATATATCAGTTGGCCATCAACTATGAGACCAGTTGAAAAATTATAAATAAAATGCATATTACTCCTCACAGGAATAACTGGGGTAATCATGCCATAATCAAGCAATCAGTCCTTGAGATAAACCATCCCCCTGATGGCTTCACTATATGGTCAAGTCAGAAAAAAGATAACATCAGTGAAAGGTAGATTCCCTTCCCTTAAAAGGAAAACCCTTGGAAGAGAGGATGCAGGAAGGCCAAATTAGCCACTTTACTGACAAGAAGTTTTCCCTCCTTACCAAATTATTATGGCAGGGCACAAATTCATAAATTTATGCTAAAACCTCGTCACTATAATAAAATCACAAGTTTTAACCCATAAATGTTGCCTAATGATAGCAAATGAATACTTTCTCCATACAGCTACAGTATTGTGTCACTAGTGCCTTCATATAGTGGTGGTTCTGTCTAAATTTAAAGAAAAAACCTTAAATTCATTGCAAAGGTCAGCAAACCACAGCCCATGAACTACTCTGTTTTACCACCTAATTATGTAGGTACTAAAATTTTTTTAAATAGTTTTTAGATATTTTATTAGTAGGAAAAATATCAAAAGAATAATAATGTCTGGTAACATGTGAAAATATTATGAAATTCATATTTCCATGCCCATAGTATTATTGGAACCTAGTCACACCCATTTTTTTATGTAGCAACTTTTGAGCTACAGCAGCTGAGCCAAGCATTTGGAACAGACACCAAATGACCCACCAAGGCAAAAAATATTTACTATCTGGCTCTTTACATAAAAAAATTTATTGAACCCTGATTCACAGCATTCTTGAAACAAGAACTTGAGGGTTACTTTTCCTTAAAGCTTAAATTAAAAAAAATTTATATTTACCTAATAGATAGCAAATATTTTCTTTTAAAAGATTTTGGTTTGTGTGATGGTAATGCCAAAATTCTCACATATGTGAAAGTATGTGATTCTTAAATTATGCAGAAAAATATGGGTAAGTAAAATAATACCTGAAAGGGCATAGTGTGGGCCTGAAATCCCTGCAAGGCTTGGGGAAACATACTGAGTTACAGAATGTGTGCTTGTTTGCGTTTCTTTCTGGCAGGCATGTAAAACTGAACTATTTATAGTGAGGCAGGCAATGGATGAATGCATGTTAGCTAAAGAACCACCTTAGAGAATGATGGGAACTGTTCTTTATGGGAGAATGGGCAGAAAAGGCTACCTTAAATGACCCAGAATAGAAAGCAATAAAAAAAAAAAAAACATGGATAGGCATGGCTACTGACCCATCTCACATATGCTTTTTTTAAAGACCTTCTGATGATCTAATGTCCCTCTCAGTGTTCAAGGAGCAGTGGCTTTGTTTCCATGCCCAAATCTGGGACCTTAAATCCACTCCAACACACAGGGCTGTTGTTCCTAATGCCATTTTCAAGGCATTTCTCTGACAGATCTATGATATTTCCACTCAGACAATGACCAATTAACAATCTCGGTTGATAAATCTATAAAGTTCAGTTTTATAGCACAAGAGTGCTCCAAACAGAAGAGGTGGAAAAATCCACCTTTCGAGGTGTCTGGTTTTATTCGTGATTCCCTACAGATCAAGAAAACAGAACGAATCTAAATGGCTTTAGGCTTCCATGGCAGCATGCAGTATTTATTGGCATCACAGTACAAATCAAATGAGCAAATAAAACCACTGCTGCTGTGAGAGGAGGCGCAGAGCTGGGAGGGAGCCGTTTGCTGTTCTCCAATGTGACCCAGTCTCTCTCGCCTGGGCTTCCAGAGCCCTGCCGATGCACCAATTTGAGCATATTTTAATATACATCACTAGGATTTATTTTTTCCTTTTGAAATCAAAGTACCAGTTCCGTACATCGTAATTCAGACTTCCAGGTGTCTGCACAATGTCTTTATAGGGTTTACCTGGCATTAGCAAACAAGAACACGCTGCTACTGGGGACAGTTATGGCTCTGGGGCCAGTGGCACATTGATGCTTTGCTTCCTTGGTTTCCTAGCCACTGCTTTTGCACCATCTTATCTTTGTTCCTTTTTCTAGTTTTGATTTGATTCCTCTAATTTATTCTTTCAAGTTCATTGAATCTGAGCAGCTGCACCAAGATTCACCCAAACTTTTCTTGCAATCTTCTCTTCTTGCATATAACTTCCTATTTCCTGAATTTTGAAAAGCATTTTCCTTTTGAAGAAACAAATAAATTGCTCTTAACTACCTGGATAGCTTTAACCTGATAGACCTGATTCTCACATTCTCACTTCCCCGAGCTTTGACTCTTACCATTACTCTGAGCTCTTGTTCCAGTTTCACAGTAGTTTCCAGGAATTGAACAACCAAACATGCTATAATTTAGCAATTCTCTTGGAGCTGTGGGTTAACTTTTCTTGAAGTGTAATCTCTCAAAGTCTTAACTTCCCACTCACATGCTCGGTTGGAGTCTTCACTTAAAACCGTTATTTGATTATATGAAGCAGTAACATTTTTAGAAATGTCAGATCACTGATAATCACTACCTAAAATGTAATGAGGATGAAAAAGAAGGCAATAATGGGAGATAAAGTAAGTGCCAGAAGTTGGCAATCAATGAAAAGTACTCAGAATATCACATGTGCCTAACACAAAAGGAAAGAGAGAGACCAGTGAATAGAGAGGAAGAACTCTATCTATTGGGAGCATTATATAATATGTCAAAGTATAGAATGCTTAGAAAGTATATCAATTTCATTTTGGAAATGCTTAAATATAGAGAGGTTTTTTAAAAAATTAACTTTCATTCTAATGCATTGTACACTACAAAATAACATTATCTAGGATCAGCTATTTTAACAAAATGTTCAGTACTGTATTGATGGATAAGAATTAAATTATCTCTGTGAAACAAAGTCATTATAAAATCTCTTTTCAAGTAATCAATTGAAGAGTGGCAGACAGTGTGGAGGAGTGCCTGTCTGGGCAGCTGGTATTCAAGGTGTAATCCATAGTAAGCAGGTACTTGAAAACTGTCACAGCCAACTTGGAAGCAAGAAAGCACAGGATTTGGCATGCTTTAGGTGAATGAATAATTTTGAACAAGTCACTTAAATTTTGCAAATTTTACTTTATTCACCTTTAGAAGCTAAGATATAAATACCAATCTCTATAGAGTTTGAGAAATAGAGATAAACATATGCAAGGGTTTTAAACAAGCTCAATATATACTTCAGGAGAAATCGCATGAAGTGATTTTAGTTAGGTAAACTTTGATCTGATATTAGTACCAGTCTTCATTTCTTGAGCACCTGCTGTGTACCAAGCCCTCGGCTGGGGACTCATCATATGTTTTCTCTAATTTTTATAACAGCCATGCATAATTTTATTACTACTTTGAGATGATAGGACATATTTTCTGGTCTTATTTTCTTTTCATTATTCATGTAGAGTTTCTTCTGCTGTGTTGCTGATGTAGAACTAAATCCTAGTCTATACCTTTTATTCAGTTGGTTCATAATAGTTACATATAACATTATGATTCATTCTGACATAATTTTAAATGCATAGATTTTGAGTTGCTCTGATTTAGTCCTCTGTACTTACCCTTACCCTCCCCCTTCTCAAGCTTCCTATTGCCTTTCCTCTCTACTCTGTTGGTCTTTCTATTAATTTAATATTTTAATTAGTGTCTTGTGGATATGCACAGTAGTGACATTCACTATAGCATGTTCTTAGCCTATATCTTAATCGTCCTTCAAAAACCGACTTGGAGCTTGTTGTGGTGGTGTATGTCTATAGTGCTAGCTACTTTGGAGGTTGAAGTTAAAGGGCTGCTTGAGACCACTAGTACAAGAGCAGCCAGGGCAACGTAGCAAGAATATGTATAAAAAAGAAGGAGATGGAGAGAGAAGGAGAAGGGGAAGGAGAGAGAAGAAAGAGGAAAGAAGGAGAAGGAGGAGGAGGATGAGAAAGAGAAGTATAGGAGGAGGAGGAAGGAGAAAGAAGAGGAGGAGGAGAAAGGAGAAGAAATGAAGGGAGGAGAGAGAGGGGAAGGAGGAAGGGGAGAAGGAGAAGAAAACAAGGAGGAGGAGGAGAAGGAGGGGGAGAAGAACTAGCTTGATTGTCACCTGTAGCCCCAGAACTAGGCCTTTCTAGGCCTTTCTTAAACTCCCAGGCTGGGCACCCCTTTTGCTTGTTCAGTGGCAACCCTTACCTTCTGTGAAAGTTTAGATTAATATTAAAGGTAAATCAAGGGAACATCCATAAAGATTTGTGGTGGGAGGGAGGAAGAGGAACTCTTCTTATTTCAAGTCTGTTTGTTCTTGTGTGAGAGTATTTTGATGAATGCTTTGAAGACCTAATTTTGTAATTTTTGATGCGAAAATTCATTCTTAACGAATGACAGGTACACCTTGCCTTGGAACAAACAACAGGTAGCAAGGTGCCCTTTCTGTTGGAGCGCTGAGGGACTAAGGAAATGGCCTCCAGACTTGGCCTTGCTAGGAGGTGCTGATTTAATGCTGGCTTCAGAATCCCTACCTGAGTCCCCACCTTATCAAGCTGCAGGATTTTGTTATGAAACAAAGCAGTAACATATTGTGCTGAAGATTAAAATCCTGGTGTTTAAGAAAATTGTCAGTCTTCAAGTAGACATGATGAGATGTGTAGGGAGAATAATAAATTTGTGAATGAGAAAATGAATCCACAAACAGGTGCTGTTATTCTCACAAAGACAAATTACAGAGAAATTTCTCAGGCCCAGTGCTGATAAAGTTAAACAATGCCATAACAGTTGTGAAGTCACCATTTAGGTAAGCAGGATCCATTAAGACATTCATGAACTTTCCACTTTGGCCTTCATTGACCCTTCCCTCTATAAAAAAAAAAATTAAAAATTACATTTCTTGACTGTAGGACTGTAGTGTAGTGGTAGAAAGATGTTATTAATGTTCTTATTGTTTATTAGCTGAAATTCATGCTTCTAAAATTTTTATCTGCTTTTAATCCATGATTACCAAACACTTTTCATTCTTTTTTTTTTTTTTTTTAAGAAAGGGACAGTGAGAAAGAGAAAGGGAGAGACAGAATCAGTTTTATTTAGTTTTTCATGTGGGCCTCGTTACTCAGACACTGAGTTGCGTACGTGGTGCTGGGGTTTGAACCCGCGTACTCGTGCATGCCAGGCAAGTGCCATAATCACTGCGCCAGTGCTCCAGCCCCTACTTTTCATTCTTAATGTCCATATGTTTTCTTTCTTTTTCACTTCATTTGCTATGCCACAGAGGTGGTATTTTAATCATCCTGACAAGTAAGATCTTTGAGGTTTCTAGACTGAGTCCTTTCTTTTATTTTGGGTCAGATGCAAGAATATTGTTTAATGGTCCTCAGTTTTAGAAAAGCCTGAGATAATGAGACAAGTTTAGAAGCTGAATGAGAGACAGAGAGTCCTGAAAGTATCCTCCAAAGAGAAATAGAGAAAGATCGACCAAGAGAGACAGAGAGACACTGAGAGAGAGATGCTCATAGCCAGATCCCCTTCTTTCCTTACATCACATAAGTTTTTAAAGTCTTTTAGTTAAACAAGCTTTATGATTACTAAATAAACCATGTTCCATCATGAGTACTTAGTGTAGTAGCTGGCCTGCAAATTACAGTTACTCAATAGGTTTTTGTTAATACACTAGGTATTAATCTTGCAGCTTCTATTGGTAGTTACATATATCTGTCTTACTCAAAGTTCTAGCACTCAACAACTGATCTGGTTCATTAATTTTCAAATCACAAATATCTATAGTCATCATTGGAAGTGTGGACAAAGATGGTGGCTCTCCTAGCAAGTTCACTACTATAAAAATTTATAGGATTAAATGAGGGGTAAAAATTGTCTAGGACCAGTTCGATATTAGCCACTTATCTGGTCTATATCTATCCTATTCTTCTTTTCCTCCACTCCTTGCACAACTCATAACTTGAAAACATTAGTAAATATTGTAGCATGAAGACTGATCTCTGAAAAGACTTCTTAGGCATAATTTCTGCCATGAACCCTGGAGGCTTGTTTTAGTCAGCTTTTTCTCTGCTGTGACTAAATGATTTTACAGGAACAATTTTAGGAGGAGAAGTTTATTTAGGGGCTCAGAGTTTTGGAGGTCTTAGCCTGTGGATGGCCAGCTCCATTCCTTAGGACTTGAGCCAAGACTGAATGAACATCATGGCAGAAGGATTCGGTCCATGGTGCAGAGAGCTCAAGGTATCACATTGCGAAGCAGAGTAGAGGGAGAAATTCCAAGCCAGATACAGCATATATACCTGAAAGGCACGTCCCCTGGACTCACCTTCTCCAGCCACACCCTACCAGACAAAATTGCCCTTTGATCCGTCTAAGGGGATTAGCTCTCTGGTTGGGTTAAGGCTTTTATAACCCAATGATTTCACTCAGCCTTCCCGAACTGTCACATGAGCTTTAGGGACACATCACTTTCAAACCATAACAAGGCTGTTGGAAGCCACAGAGGCAGGGTGTCAACTTCCAGGTACAGACCTGATTCTCCCACAAATTTACTGGGCAGCTTGCGCAGATCATTTTACTTTTGGTGGTTCACGATTTTCTTACTTGTAAAGCCAATATTTTAGTCATGTGATCTCTAAGGTTAGAAATCTGCCATGCTATGATTTTGTGAATCTTTGAAATGAAAAATGTTTCACCAAAATGAATCTGGTTGTGTGAGTAATAGGACCATAGTATTCCTTCTGTTTGTAAATAGGACTTGATATTGATATCATTCTTAAATAGTACACTCTTTGTCAATATATACCTCTAAGGTTGTGTAAATGGATAAGAGGACTAATTTTGTACAATGTAATAAGGGAATATTGGCTAGAAAAAAAATTTCCAATAGACTTCCATTTTAAAATAAAGGATTTGACTTCCAGGAAAATATCAATTAGTAACTTGGCAAGAGTACTCTTGGAAAATAAGGGATTAAATGGTGGACTCAACACATACCAGACAAGAAATCATATTAGCCTGGGTGTTTTCATGGTGCTTTGTAGGCTACAAATTCCTCTCTCTACTGCAAATAGCTCAAGTTCGCTCCCAGAATTTCCCCCATTTCTGGAACCAGATTAATTTCCATTCTTTTGACTGTAATTGGACAGTAATTTATGAAGAAACATCAAAAGAAGGAAATACTGTGCAATGTCCCAGGCACTCTTATCAATTATTTCATCTTCAAGCAATCCTTCTATTCATATTATTGTATAATAAAAGAAACAAAAGCTGTGAAAAGTTAATGGGCTAATAAATTACGGAGCAAAAAACTGAACTCCAGGTGTGTCTGAATTTATTGTATGTCACACGTAAGATTCTAGAAGGTAATGTTAAGAGATGCTTCCCTTGGGCTGGAGCAGTGGCTCAGCAGTTACGGTGCTTGCCTGGCATGCGCAAGTACACGGGTTCAAACCCCAGCACCCACGTACACAGCTAAGTGTCAGAGCAACGAAAGCCATGTGAAAAACTCAATAAAAATTGATTCTCTCTGTCTTTCTCTCTCACACTGTCCTTCTCTCTTTAAAAATAAAAAAAAAAAAAAAGAGAAATGTTTCCCTTGTAATTGGGAAAGGTGAATGGTTTGTCATATGCTTTGTAAAACATTTAAGAACCAATGCCACTATATGCGTGTAGGGAAATAGAACATTGAATCTATTATATGTATAAATAACACAGGTTTTTAATTTATTTAAAAAAGAACCAATATAAGTTTCAAAATAGAATGTAAATTGATTTTTATTTTGTAAATTTTTACTCACAATAATAAAATAGTTACCATTTACCACTGGCAGCCATGTATTGTACAAGACACTATATTACATGGGATCTCATTTAGTCTTTATACAAAATTATGCAGCAAGCAATATTGTTATCTCCATTTCAAGATTCTGATAAGTTAAATAATTTAATTTGTTCAAGGGACGCAGTTAGTAGTAGAGCAAGCTGGAATTTGAACTCAGGTTCTCTGACTCAACAGCCTAGGTGGTGGATTAAAGTGAGAGCTGATTTTCTTGCTGGTGTTCTACAAAGCCACTGAGAATTCCATAACTAATTTAACTTCTCTTGACCTGAGTTTTCTTCTCTGTAAAAGTAGGTAGTGGTTACAGTGCATTTCAAAATTCCTTCCCAACCCCAACATTCTAGAATTTTCCCAGCCTAAGGTCATTTTCAAATGTATAGGATCAATACTCTCTAGATTTCTTCCACCTTTAATTTTTCACTGAAAAATAACACATGATCAGTAATCTCTGAACTTCAACCTCATGTGGAGTTTTGATGTGGGAAGTAACATCCGTTTGACACTGCATATGAAACAAAGATTAATAGAGTTCCTGACTCACTCTGTGTGGTTGACTTCTTATGCATAGGTAGGAATTGGTAGGAGGGACTGTAATGGTTTTCAGAAGAGGGAACTTTTTACATGATTACTTCTTAAAAAGCAGCGTGAAAAATGGTAGAACCTACATCAAACTCAGAACTATCCCCATACAAAAAATTTGGATAGGGAGTTTGTTGCCTTCTATTTTCATTGTCATAGATGTTGGTTGTTGGTAGAAATCACAAAGCATAATTTTGCATGTTTCTTTTTGCATTTTCTTTTTACAAATTATGAACTATATACACATGAGCATTGTGCATACATGTACAATATATATATATACGTATATATATATATATATATATATATATATATATATACAGAATATATTAGCAGCACCTTTGAATTCACCTGTGGCTCTCTTGGATCACATCCCCCAACAGCCTCCTGAGCTGATTTCTAGTTGAGTATGAATTAAACATTCTCTTGCTCTTCATTATAGTTTTGCTTTTCCTATACCCACAATGTAATGTTTAGTTTTGCCTGTTTTCAAACTTTATAAATTCCGTAAATGGAACAATCATAACAATCTTATTGTATGCCTTCTTCTATGACTTGCTATTTTTATTCCACATTATTCTTTTAAGATTCATCTATGTAGAGTAAGTAACTGTTGGCCATTTCTCACAGTATTCCATGGCATTATTATATTACACCACGATTTATGTATCCATCCTACTGTCCACTGTTAATGGATCTGTAGGTTATTTCCATTTTGTTTGGAGTCTATGTTTTGTTTATTTCTGCTTTGACAAACTATGCGTAGCTGTTGACCTATTTACAGGTACGTACTTGTAACAATTTCTCTACCACTTATACATGGGAAAGAAATTAATGAATCGTACCGTATGCACAGCATTTCAACTTCACTAAGCTAGATTTATTTAGTTGATAGTTTAAAAATTTTAATTAATCTACTATAAATACTTTTACATTATGTAACGCAAAAGAGGGCATACGCCTTTGAATTGTAAAATCTGAATTCCTGGGTGTATATTAAACATATTAAAAGAGTACCTTTCATAGTTTGTCTCAAATTGCTTTAACCATGGGCCTGGTGAAACATGCCTGTAATGCTAGTGACTCAGGAAGCTGAGGTAGATGGATCACAAGTTATAGGCCATCCTGGGCAACTGAGTGAGATCCTGCTCAAAATTTAAAAAGAAAAATTAAAAAGGGCTGGAGGCTTTAGCTCATTAGTAGAGAGCCTCTGGGTTCAAACCCCAGTACAAAAAAAATAATTGCTTTAACCAAGATATTAGTAAACCCCACAGAAAGAACAGAGCATTGCTGAGTTGGTGTATTACCACAGGAGAAATGGATGATTTGTAAGAACCATAAAAAACCAGAATGGAGAGGGGGTTAATAAAGATTAAAGAAGATAGAGATGGGAGGCTGTTGTCTCCACAGTGCTGTGGTCTGCATATGATTTGGCTGTGTCCTCCTAAAGGATCATGTGATTGGAGTGTGGGTCCCCACGATGATGAAGTGGGAAGTACCTGGAGCCTTTACATTTTGCAGCCTAGAGACCTTCTTAGGTCACTGGGTGCATGTTCTTTGAAGGTGGTTCTCCCTGTGACTTATGACAGGGTTGTTATAAAAGGAGTAAGTCTGACCCCTCTGCCCTCATTCTGATTCTGGTTCAACATGAAATCACTTGCTTGATTCTGCACCTGCTCCTGGTATTTCTATCTATGCCATGAGGTGACACAGCCAAGGGGCAGCGCTCACCGAGCCTGCACCATGTCGTTTAAACTTTCAGTGTCCCAAACCATGCACTAAGTAAGCCTCTTGTTTTCATAAACAGCCTGTACCAGGTATCTCATTATAGTAACAAAAGGTTGACTAATACATGTGCAGGTCTCCTTCCTTTTCTATAAATAATTAGATACTTCTTACTTCAGCCCTTGGTAGATGACTAACACTCTGTAAATTCTATATCAATAAAATAGGTTTACAAGCCAGGAACCCCACAGCAAGAATCTCTATTGATTTTGTCTCGCTTGACCTGCTCCCTTCTTCCCCAGGCCTCACCCTTCCTCCTCCCCATCTCTTTCTATACCAGTTCAGCCATTATCAGTTCAAAGAATAATTCTCTACTCATATTCTTGATGAAATTCCATGAGACTCATAGTGTATAAAGGGAAAGGATCTCAGGATTTTCTAGGTAATTGATATTCTAAGGAATATATTCTTAGCAACGTAAAAGATAATACAGGGTTCACATTTATTTTAGAATGTAGGCTTTTTTCCATTATGAGATCTCCTCCGAACGGGGCTCAAAAAGAATTCCCTGAATGTCCCTTCCCAGTAATTGTCCCTAGCTAGTACGTCATGGACTTTGGTGGGCACTGAGAGCAATCTCAAGTAGACAGTGACTTCATGTTTCAGGTGAATGAGGGAGCACAGTGCATCTCACAGGCCACTAGACAATAGCTATTCAGATGTGTGGACATAGTGCAATGAGTAGAGGACAAACATATTTAACACCACAAGATGATCCCATGTGGCTTCTTTAGTCTCTTAATCGATGAATATATAAATTTCAGCTATAGTCAAGAAGGCGGGTGAAAGGAAATTTTTTATATTAAAAGTGGTTTTGAGGGCTGGAGCAGCGGCTCAGTGGTTTCCGCATTTGCCTTACATGTGCAGGGATGCGAGTTCAAACCCCAGCACCACGTACACAACGAAGTGACTGAGCAACAAAAGCCAAGTGAAAAACTAAATAAAATTGATTCTCTCTAGAACTCTCTCTCCCTGTCACTGTCCCTCTCTCTTAAAAAAAGAAGTGGTTTTGAATTCTAAAAATTTGGCAACCACTGCTACATGACATATATCTACACTCTCACATTATGTATGTATGTGTGATTTAGTTATATAAGTATACACACATATCTCACTAGGTATATTTTATATCCACCTCCAGAAGATAAGAGGGTATTAAGAAAAAAAAATTGTAGAGATGTGCCTTCCAGCTCTCTCTGAGACAGCTTTGTAAATTATTAAATAGAATATTTAACATTTACGGTTGAATATCTTATTTGTAAACAGGTAAATTAGACAGTGCCATTATTCAACAGTATTTTTCCCTTGTAAAAGGGATGTAGGGTCCCTTTTAGTTGCATCTTTGTAAACATTACTTATAAACCACTAAATAAATAATAGGAAGAGGATCAAAAAACCTAGCTGATTAAATATAAATCAGGAATAAAGGACAAAGCAATAATTTAATAGTAGTAAGCATCTCTTCTTGATTATTGTTCAAGTTTTGAAAAATTAAAGTTCATTTTTTAAAAACATAATTTTGATGACTCAGTTTCATTACTCAGAACACAGTTTCTTCCAAACCAAAGTAATTATGAGCAGCACTGAATATATATGTGAGTGTACTTATTTTCTCTTTGCTCAAGCAAAATTTCCTTGAGTGGAAGAGACTTTTTTAAATAGCATAAAATGATACCCCCTACATACAACTCAATTTTATAATTCTTCAAAAGAAAATAAAAATAACAGGAATGATTCCTCACATGGCTAAGACTTAGCGTAAGGATTTCTCGCTAACCCTCTTCAGAGAACTGTTATGAAAAATAACTAAACAGGCTTCTGACAGTGTTTTCATATATAAAACAAAAATATAAATGACAGTATGTTCATTACTGCTAATAATGAAAATATTGGTGTCTAAATATTTATACTCTGAAAAAACATGAAATGAGAGCTTGATTGAATATTTAAAAGTAAGGGATGAAAAATAAAACACACTCATCACTGAAATCGACTTTTTAAATTTATGAAACAATTAGCATTTAATTTCCTATGTGTGGTTTCATCTCTTTTTTTCTAGTGACACTTGAGGAAGAAAGTTAAATTGAAAAGTAAGTGAAAGAAATATTCCAAGGAAAATGATAGATTTGGGGCTGGAGCGGTGGCTCAGTGGTTTCGGTGCTTGCCTGGCAAGCACAAGGACCCAGGTTCAAACCCCAGTACCATGTACACAACTAAGTGTTGGAGCAACTAAAGCCATGTGAAAAACTAAGTAAAGTTGTTTCTCTCTTTCTCTCTCTCTCTTACTGTCCCTCTCTCTTAAAAAAAAAAAAAAAGAAAATGATAGATTTAATAAAATTCTTAATTAGTTAATTTGCAAGATCCTTACTCCCCTATCCTCTCATGGATCAGTCAATAAATAATAAACTTGAGAGAGTTTGTATAAACAGTGTCTTAGCACCAGGGAAAGGTGAGATTAGAACAGACTCCTGGAATGGCTCCTGGCAGCCCCACTGAACTGAGGCTGGGAGTTGGTGTGAGTTGATGCAAGAGATTCTGTGTGGGACAGTTTATCCTTTGTATCTGCTGTGTTTATAGATGTGAAAATACAGATACTGAAGTGTACGTACAGAACAACCACTTGAGAACATCAAATTTTTTTCATTCTTGTAACACAATTGTTCCTTGCTTTTGCCCTTGGGTGGAAACTTTCCTCTTACTGTAAGAAAACAGTGCTGCATGGAAAGATGGGCTATTCAGACCGAGCATTTGCCTCCTGGCTGTTTGGGGAATAAGAGCGGCCTCAGTAGAAGTGTCTGGAGTCTTGGCAAGCCCTGTATTACACAGGGGACTTCTGCAAGGTCAGCCACACTGTTGGAAACTGGACCTTCATCTCAGTATAGTTACTCCAAAAGAGCTGATGTGTTCAGAAAGACACAATTTCCTTCAGAACAGACTATTCCCAGACAGTTAGTATTTCTTATTTTGAAAGAACAATTGAAATTATTTTTTCCTCCTAACCTTTCCATATTATTTCTGCATTGCAACCAGACCCCTTAACTACCAAATACCTAAAGAAATTAAACTTATTTGTAGTCTTTTATTTACTAGATTAAATTTATTTTCCTCTCCCAATGCAAGAAGACGCATCTTGTTACACATTCAGATTTTGCTTATACTTTAAAAAAATATTGTTAATTTACTCATCATAGGTTTGTGTAGGTATAATGCAAATCAAGACTAGCAATGCTTCCCTTATACTTTCTGGAAGATTACACAAAGCAAACATTAAACCATTCCTGGTTCTCCTTAGCATTTAAAGTACTTGGGTTTAGTTTTGATGGCTGTATAGCCACCAAGAAGATCAATGGCATTTCAAATTAGAATTTGCCTAATTATGATGGCAAATTATGCCATTGAAAACTAAAATGTGCAAAAAAATTTATTTGGTCCAGTTGAATGCTCTTGTGTAAAAAATTCTCTAAAACTGACTTTTATTGTACAGTCCAATAACTCTTATGAAGTAATTAAAAATTTTATTCCTCAGCTGGAGTGGTGGCTTGGTGGTTACAGTGCTTGCCTGGCATGTGCAAGTACATGAGTTCAAACCCCAGCACCCACATATGCAATTAAGTGTCAGAGCAACGAAAGCCATGTGAAAAACTCAATAAAAAAAATGATTCTCTGTCTCTCTGTCTCTCTCTGTCTCTCTCTTTCTCTCACTGTCCTTCTCTTTGAAAAAAAAAATTGTTAAAAAAATATTCCTCAGAAAAATTATACCCAAAAAAATCATTCTTAAATTTATGGAAATGTCAACTAAGTACACGGAGGGGGCATCTTACAAATTTCAGATGTCAATTGAATTGATGAATATTTTAATGGTATGGATTCACCTCCTTCTAGAACTCCTGAAAGCACTTGTATTAGAACTTTGAGTTACATGTGTCAGAGGATCTACTCAAATGGAATTACTCAAAAAAAAAAAAAAAAAAGTAAAGAAATTCACTGAAAAAGTCAGAGGAATAGGGATGGTTTCAGAGGTGGTTCAGGGCAGAGGGCAGCATGACCTCCCCATGACCCTTTCTCTGATTCATGCTTCCTGTGAGGTTTTCCTTTCTAGAAGCAAGATGCCTTTAGCCTCTGCAGCCTGACACCCTTCCATCCTCAAGTCTAATAGAAGAGGATGGTATGTCTCAATATTTCCAGCTGAGAGCTCTATTATGTTTGATTGGCTCTAATTGTGTCCTCTGTCCAATCAATTACTGTGACCTGGAGAACACAAGAATATGACACACTGTTAGACTTAACCTTAGTCACATATTCCAAACCTAAAGTTAAAGATGGAGGCCCATTCAGACTACAAAGAAGAGAGTAGGGGGAAATGGACCTGTAAACTTCAACTGAAGCCCTCTGCCAGGAAAGAAAACACAGTGTGCACCAATCCATCCTCTTTGAACCCTTTACCATCAGATCATATGTACAATCTCCTCTTTCATAGATCTTTATATATCAAGGATATTTAAAACATCAGAGATGGAAGTATAACATTATAGATCTAATAAGCCATCCTCTCTGATACAGTGAGTCATTAGTAAAATGACTGACTATACTGAATTCAGTGTTAATACAATTTAAGTGAGTTCTTCATAATGACACACCCAAACATTTGCAGCTTGAATTCTCAAATTCAAATTTTGTTTTATTCAAGTTTAGACAAAAACTAATGTTAGAGCAATTTGTAATTGCACTTATGTAAACAAAGTCAGTAATCTCCCTACCTGCCTTATAAAGAATCATATGATACTACTTTTAAAAGCTTCTATTAAAGATAAAAACATAGGAAGATCAAGGATCAGTTACAAACATGAGTCAAAGGAAAAGAAGCACCTTACGAACACTCCAAATATTACATAAAAGAACTATCACATTTGATATCATATTAAGTACTAATTTTATGACAGTATTATAGAGATCATATACTAAAATTTCCTAATAAACATATTTTTAATATACTATTATCTTTTTCTCCATTAAATAGTATACCCAGGAAGACATCATTCACATCAGCATTTCTCTATGAAATAGATTAATTTGAGACTATTCTATAAAGAACTCTGCTCATCTAAGCAGACAACACTGCACCTCAACTCAGGTAATTCCTTCACAGGCCCTTCATGGAGTCCAAGTGTCATAGAGCCTCTCCGCATTCCTAGAATTGTGCGAGGTACTGATATAAAATTATGAACAAGATAAGTGGCCCACTTCACATGATGCTCCCACTCTAGGGACAGCAACAGAGAGTCCTATTATTACACAATGCACTCATTACTACAATTGTAAGTCATTTTTTTTAAAGAGAGAACAATCAGAGAGAGAGAGAGAGAGAGAGAGAATCAATTTTATTGAGTTTTTCACATGTTCGTTGCTCTGACACTTAGTTGTGTACGTGGGTGCTGGGGTTTGAACCTGTGCACTTGCACATGCCGGGCAAGCATCGTAACTGCCACACCACTGCTCCAGCCCCTTAACTCATTTTTTAAAAGAGACAGTGAGAGAGAGGAAGAGAGAATCAATTTTATTTAGTTTTTCATGTGACTTTTGTTGATCCAACACTTCATTGTGCATGTGATGCTGGAATTTGAACTCGCATCTTTGGGCATGCCAGGCAAGCGTCATAACTGCTGAGCCACTGCTCCAGCCCTATAACTCTTTTTTTTTTTAATAAAGAGAAAGGGACAGTGAGAGAGAGAGAGAGAGAGAGAGAGAGAATCAATTTTATTTAGTTTTTCATGTGGCTTTTGTTGCTGTGAGACATCGTGTTTGTGGGTGCTGGGGTTTGAACCCGTGTACTTGTGCATGCTGGGCAAGCGCCATAACCGCTGAGCCACCGCTCCAGCCCCTTGTAACTCATTTTTAAAGGAAATTTTCAGTACCCTTGTAATATTGTTTCAGAGCCTGTCTGCCCACTCTGGAGGTCTAGGGAAGTTGCCTTTGAGCTAAACACAAGAAAAGGATGAAAGTCTAGGCTGTGCCATGTGCCTCATGCTCTGATAACAGCCCACTTGGAGCACAGAGAGAAAAGCAGAGTTATGAGGGGAGCAGACATGCCAGGCATTTTAGACTGCAAGGACGTTAGTCTTTATCCTGAACTTTATCTTAAAATTTATCTTAAAATATCTTTAAATAAAGCATAACATAATCAGATGCGCATTTGAAAAGTCACCCTTACATGTAGAGACCAGATGTGGAGATGGTGTAAAAAATGGTGTGGGAATGGGTAGGATGCTAATAGAGTGGTCCCAGTGGGACAGGGTGATGATAGTGGCTTGTCCTTGGTGGCATTGTTGGAGAGGGGAAACTTCACAGATTGGAGAGGGAAGCAAAAACAAAAAGTAAAAAGACCTATTGGCTCTCACCATCTAGAGTCATTGAGTTCCAGAAATTTGTTTTATGCCTCTGTGCTTTCTGAAAGATCCTACAGTCTGTGTTGATATTCCTACTAAGACTCAGTAAAGACTGCCATTCTTTGACAGCCATGTTCCTTTATTATAATGATATGTAAATGCCTCTAGGAACCTGGTGCCCATGCCCCAAAACGTTCTGCTTATTCCAAATGCATTTTGGAGGTTAGCCTGCATTTCCCATCTTGCAAATTCAAGGCTTTTTACTCTTGACTGAACTCATAGAGACTTCAATCCAGGGTGCCCATGTGCTTTACAATTTTCTCAATCATATCATAGTTTACTCCTAAATTATTCATACTAACCTGATCTGGAGTACATTAAAAGCTAGTAAAGGTAGTTGACCTTACTTAACAGACTGTATGAATATTTTTTCTTAAGTAAATTCAGTCCTAAATTTAAAATTCTAATTTAGACTAAAATGATGTTGAATTGATTATATTTCTTGAAAATCTCCCTTCCTGCCTCTGGTTTTCCTCCTTACTTCCTTCAGCATTGGCTTTCTCCAGTCTCATCATAGGCCACTGTGTCTTATTGCAAAACAGTAGTCCCCAGATCATGATACCCCTTCTGGGCCTTTTGACTTTCTATCCTTAGTTAACAAATATCTCTAGGAGCTTAATTCTATCCAAGCTCCCATTAAATATTCCTAAGGCATGGTCTTCCAGCAACTCAAATCCATATACATGAAACTAAGTTAATTACGGGACCTCCCCCAACCTGTACCCTAATTTGCAGAGTTCTTATTGCAGTTAAGGTTACCATGATGGATCTACTTTAGCTGGACAATCCATTGCTTTACTCAGTGACTGCCCCTTCTCCCCTCGCTTATACTACCCAGGCCCAAGTGCTGCTACTGTACCTCGTAGACCACTTTTTGATCCATCCCATTTTCCTGCCTTCACTTTGGAAGATTCAGTTCACACTCTTATGAGTTCTAGTACACCAAGTTCACATGGGTTCCCGTTCTGCTAATTAGGTCCCCCATCCCAATCCATCCTATCAATCCAAACCACCTGTTAGGAAAACTGATCAATTATCTCACTTCCTCATCTAAAATTCTCAAGGTGTTTCCTCGTGGCCTTTAGGATAAAGCACTAGCATTTCAGTAGAGCACCTGGATCCCTAGAAATGTGTTCTTTGACCTTTCTATTATATCACAACACTATTACCCTTCACCCCTCAGAATCTGCTTGCAAATGACTCCTTGTTCTGGGGTTCCATAACATATTTATATATATATATATATATATATATATATATATATATATATATATATGTATATATACACATTTTCTCTTCTTTCTCCCTGTTCTATGACTCTTTCAAAAGTCTGTGCTAATATTATTTCTCAGTACAGGAGTTTCAGCATCAAGCCCAAATATGCTCCTACCATTGTACTTTGTCCAATTATATACAGGAGCCCTCAGATCAGCTTCCTGAAAATATTTATTCATGCCTCATTCTTAATTAAACCTTCCCACATAGATTATCTTTTGTCCTCTAGAATTTACCACAGAGTCTGACATGCAAAAAGTATTCAACATGCATTTATTCAATTAGTGCTAATAATTGTAAAGCTTAAAAAGAAATAGTGCTGTAATGAATACCACTATTATTTATAATTATAATCACAAAAAATTTTTGAGTAGTAGTTAGTATGCACGAAATGTTTCAGAAAATTTAGAATAAATGCACGCACATGCGTGCGCACGAACACACACACACACACACAATTAAAACTTGAGTGAGAAAAGTGGTAGATAAATTAAAAACTCACTATGAGACTCTGCAAACAAAATCAGTTTCAAGTATTATTTTACATGACCTATAGTGAAATACATTCCATATCATAAACCTCTACCATTCAATCATGTACAATGGAGATAAACATTTTACAAAAATAATCGTCACCCTTATTTCATATGTTATCTTCTGATATTTTTCTACAACTATTTCATTTTTAAAATATTAGTTGAAAGTCATTAAACTTATTTTATGACTCATTTGGGAGCACATTACTTTAATGCTTTTTACCATATTTGATTTATACAGGTTTTCACTTACATACTTTTTATAAATAAGTATAGTTGAAAAGTGAATGAGCATTTTTTTCTAATTGTAGGACTTTTCAAAATTCATCAACTTCCTAAATATGTGATCCCTGCTACTAATACCACCACTATATTTTAATAAAGACAAATGGCTTGTTCTGATCAGGTCTGACATTTTTCACACACATTGAAATCATTGGAGATAGGCTGAGTGACTCTGAAGGACATGTAATCACTGAACTGGGCACTTTCCATCTTCAACCTTCTGTGCTGAGTCTAAACCTTGAACCCACATTTCCTATTATGAGTTAAAGCCTCTGCCAGTGCTGTGTTTCCATTCGGTGTGGTTTTTTAATGTTTGTTTGTTTTTCAAAAATTGCATAAAATGTGAGAAGGGGATAATTTTCTTAAACGGAATGGAAAAAAGAATGTGTGTGTGTGTGTGTGTGTGTGTGTGTGTGTATGGAATCATCATAGAATATTATTTCCTTTCTTTCTTATTTCTGGATAATTCTATCACTGTGAATAAATTACAGATAACTCTCCCATAGCCATACTGCTTGGCAAAGAAATTTGCTACATTTTAAAATCAGCCTAGTGAGCATATATCTGCCAAATTTTTTGTTGTCTCATGAAAAATAATAAATATTACACTTCATATGTCATCAATTTAGTGCCCTGTAAATGAGAGCCTGTTCATTGTTTTTCAAAATGAAAGAGCAAAAAATTTCAGAAATTCAGAAAAATGAAGAGATTTTGCCAATGTTTTGCTCTAGAAACATTCATCTCTTCAAAAAAAAAAAATCTGTTACAGGAACTATACCAGAAATGGGGATGTTTTTCATGATATATGCCTTCAAGACTAAAGTTGTGAATATTTTAAATTGAGATTTTGAAAAGCACACTTATATAAATAAGTGTTTTGTTTTTAAATAATTCATTTTTCAAAATAAGATTTAAGCTGTGTTGAGAAATTTGTCAAAATTAAATTTCTATCCCTTCCCTTCTGCTAAGTATAGTAGCACAGCTGCCATGAATCCTAAATTTGAAGGGCCAACTTGTATAAGTGGGACATGGAATGCCGTTTCCCAAGTAGAGCTCGGGGTCCTCTTGACATGTTTCATGGCCACGAATATTCCTTCCCACATTTAGTAGTTACACTAAAACTGAAAGCTTGAGAATGGTACAAAGAGGAAGGAAGCTATGAAATATCCATATTCATATGGGTGCTTTTCTAAATGCATTTGATGAATTGGAGGATTGCTTAAACCAGGAAATGTCAAAACTATTTATTGCAGATTTTCCATTTTGTTTAATGTACTAAAAAAAAAAAAAAAAAAAAAAAAAAAAAAAAGCAAGCAAGGAAGATATAGCCCTCAAGGGGCAGGTAGAATACGAAGGGTGAGCAGGGTATCCACATGGAAAAAGAATCGGAAATCTTCAGTGACACTGCCCAACTCAGAACTAAGGTGACGTGGAGAGAGGATGTAGGGAACTGCTTTTGGGACAGCACAGACAACAGCCTGCAAAGGGCTTCAGATCGTGGGTAGAGTACGGATGACATCCACGCAATGAGACCAAGTGTGGGATTAGTTATGTGGGGGCTGATCAAACAAGAAAATGTGCTATGATTGACAGGAATAAGGTTTGACTTGGCCAGAAAAGGGAGGTACAAACAGAGAAGGAGAGAACTTCAGAGGAATCCTGGAGAAGAGAGAGATGTGAATGTGTTTGTATTAGCCAGAGTTCCCCACGGAAACTGAACCAGGGCAGTTTATCACAAGGAGTTAGCTGATGGAGACTGACAAGTCCCACAATCTACGGTCAGCAAGCTGGAGACTCCAGGGAGCTAATGTGTTTCCAATGAAAAGGCCAGAGCCTCGTGACCCAAGAACAGCTCATGTTTTAGTTATACTGTGAAGGCAGAATTAATCCAGCTCAAAAGTAGAAGGGCAGGATGAGATTACTCCTTCCTTGTGGGAGGGTCAGAATATTTGTTCTATTCAGGTCATCAACTAATTGGATAAGGCCCACCCACATGCTTTACTTTGTCCACCAATGCAAAGTCTACTCCCACCTGGAAATACCCTCATGGATACTCCCAGAATAGTATCTGATGAAACATCTGGGAAATCTCTATCCTTGTCAAATTCAGTATAATAGTGGGAGTGATCTTGTGTCTGTTTAAAATATCTAGCACCCAGATCTTGGTTACTAAATACTATTCTACCTTAAAACGAACTGGAGAAATGGCTCACTCCAAGACTGGACACGGAAAGGAGGCTGAAATATTTTATTATGCCATAAAGAGTGCATGAGGAACAATGAGCATGTGTCAAAAGGACACAGGAACCAGCTCCAAGTAACTCCCACTGACCAAACCCAGAACAATGTGACTATTGAAGCAATTAAAAGAGTAACAAATTGTACCATCAAATACAATAAGAATCACAAGCCCAAGCTAAGTTCATTAATGAATTGAAAGTTTAATGAGAGATATTTACATAATCTCAAAATACATTCCCACTAAATATGAACTGATTGTAGTAGGAAAAATAGTAATTTCCAATGGAAGATTCTGGCAGACACCACCTTAGACAAGTAACAAACGTTGACATGAACAGTAAGGGAACAAAGCAAATCACCTACTGGCTGATCAAACACAAAGAGGCGAAGGCAATGTCACCTCTGTGGCATTCCCACAAGAAATAAAACACATCACGAACAAACACAAGACAAACTCGTATTGAGGGATGTTCTACAGGATGAGCAGATCTTTATCTTCAGCAGTGTTGAAGTCACAAAGCCAAGGAAAGAGGGGAGATGTGGCCCAAACTGAAGGAGACCGAAGAGGCAAGATGTGGGGACTAAATGCAACATTTCCTTCTGAACCGGGTCCTTTTCCTAAAAAGGATATTATCTGAATAATTAATATGCTATTAATGGGACATGAGAGTTATGCAGATTTCCTGATGTGCACAGTTTGTGGTAATAAACGTAATGTCTTCATTTGTAAGAAATATTCATTAAAGTACTTGGGGTTGATGGGCTGATCATGATCTTCCTCTCAAATCAAGGGTAGGGGAGGAGGGATGTTTGATCTTTGTTCGTTTTTTTAAAATTTTCTCCATATTTTAAATTATTTTTAAAATCTGTGAATGTTTTATTGACTGGAAGTCAGAAATATCACTGTTTCCTTAAGAAGAGAGCTCTGTCCCTATATCCCCTTAATTTACATCTGTTCACTTTGATATGAAATGGCAGTAGTTACTACAACCCCTTATTTTATAAATCACTACGTATGTTTTTTAAATCTTAAAAAAAAAAAATCCCAGGGGGCTGGAGTGGTGGCTCAGTGGTTACCATGCTTGCCTGGCATATGCAAGGACCCAAGTTCAAACCACAGCACTAATCCACAGCAAAGTGTCAGGGCAATGAAAGCCACATGAAAAACTAAATGAAACTGATTCTCTCTTACTCTCTCTCTCTCACTGTCTCTCTCTCTCTTTAAAAAAAACAACAACTCAGGTTTAAATTTTTATTTTGTGCAAGCCTTACCAAGTAGTCATCCTTGAATATTCCTAGTCATGGGGAGAATCTTCCCATGTTTCCTCCCTGAGTGATTCTCCTATGTTCGAAACTTTCCCTTTGTTAGAAACTTTCCCTGTGAGGTGAACTCTTCTACTACTCAACGGAGCTGCCCTAGCAATTCTTATGATCTCTTTTTTCATTAACTAAGTTTAGTCCTTAGTTGAGGTCCCTGCAAGCTTGTATACTCTTGGCCTCTGCCTCCTTAAAACTCTTACCTTGCTTGACTCTAACGGGGTTTCCTTGCCCCACTCCTGCCTCTCCAGATTTTCCTCCTCAGTAGTATTCATAGAATCTTTTCCCCCTGACATCCCCTAAAATACCCATGTTCCTCTGAGTTCTGACCACATGTCTTCTCTGGCCCCCCATGCACACATCTCCTGAGTCATCTCTTCAGAGTCTTCATCATCACCCACGTGTTGGCCTCAAATCTCTATGGCAGAAAGGCAACACTCCCAAGCACAGACCTAAAGAGCCCACTGCCTAATAAACGCACACACATTTGTGTACTTAGGGTGTCACATGGTGAGTAAGTACAAAACCGAATGCACCACCGCATCCTGTCCCCCTGCAAACCTCCAACTAGCACGGTGCTATTTTTTCATTCCTCTCACTGAATTGCATCGCCATTCACCTAGCAGCCAAGCAGCCAACGAGATATTTTTTAACTTCCGTACTTTTATCAGATCCTTATATTTCTTTCTTTCCTCACCCACTCTCTTAGTTCAGGCCACCATTGTCTCTTCTCCAGATTTCAACCTCATATATGGTGCCCTGGACCAAATTGGAGAGATTTCCTCTCTCCAATTTGTCTTCGTGACAATGAAATGACAAACTGTCATTGGTACATTGAAAATCTTCTGGTTGAAATTTGGTATGGTTTTTCCATGGCTTTTGGGCAAAAATGCAAACTTTTTGGCAAGACGCATAATCCCTTACAATCCCAATACTCCTCACCTTTCCAGCCTTATCTCTCCTTGTTCCTCCCTGTCACTATCCAGCCCCTTGCAGTTCCATGACGAAGCCATGCTTCATCCAGCTTTCAGACTGGAGCACACCTCAAGTTTTATTTGTTTTCTCTTTCTTCCCCTGATTACCTGTCAGCCTAATTAAAAGGTAACACATTTTCCAAAGAGCTTTCCCTGACAGCACCTCTGTCACCGGGTTGGTTCTCAGAACCCTGATGGTCTCTTATTTCTATTTGAACACTTATCATACAGTATTATTATTTTCTGTTTCCACCCTTTGAATAAACCTAAAACCTTTCTGAGAGATTCACACAATTCTCAGCATAAAATCCGATTCCTTACTCTGATTCACAAACCTCTAGTTTATCTGATGCCCCTCTCTGAATCTCCCGCTCTCTACCTCCCCCCCCCCAGGTCCTGAAGTGCAGCCAGCCTCTTGGTCCTCAGGATTGAGGTGCTCATTTTGTGGACCATCTGCAAGCTCTGTTCTTCATGTGGCTGGCCCCTTCTTTACCTTCACATCATTCCTGAAATATCATTTTAGGAGCTCCTTGACAACTCAATCTACTGAAGCTTCTGTCACTCCATCCATCACTTTAGTTCTCTGCATGGAGATCATCACTGTTGAATTTTTTTAAATTATTAACTTATTTTATATGGTTATTTC
Organism: Aplodontia rufa; assembly: GCA_004027875.1. Classification (NCBI taxonomy): domain Eukaryota; kingdom Metazoa; phylum Chordata; class Mammalia; order Rodentia; family Aplodontiidae; genus Aplodontia; species Aplodontia rufa. Next base: position 41,791 of record PVKS010004927.1, on the reverse strand, counting down.
AGCCAGAAGATAAACTTCAGGAGAAAATAGATTTTATCTGCCTTTTTCTTTATGTAGCCCAAATGCCAAAAAAATAAAACGCCTCAATAAATAATTTGTTGAATGAAAGACTTTCAGGGAGATTACAGGATTCTGAAGGACAGATACTATCTTAATCTGTTTTTTTGTGGAGACATCCTTGGCATGTAAAGGTTTTAATATTACTAATTTACTCAACAAATATTGTTACCTCCACATCCAAAGCACTGTAGTATGGATACAGATAAGAAGAACACAGTCCCGTAAGTAAAACTCACTCTCCACCAGAAAAGACTCCAAACACAGAATTGTGATCCATTTTTCTTGAGTCACTAACTTTCCAGGATCACTAATTATTTGTTCAAATAAAATAATTCTATTGCCAAATGAAATATAGTATCTTGCTGATTTTGTGAGGAATTCATCAGAGATTGGCAGTGATTCATTGCAGAAAGCATTCCATCACCTCTTGCTCCAAATCCTGCTCCAAGTCCACCCCTGGTCTCTTGGTATCATTTAACTATGGCTGTTGCCCACTACCTCCCACAGAGGACTGTTCTTACCAAACACAAACCTGACCTATAGTGAATATTTAGGATTTGGAGGGAAATTCTATTTTGGAAGAGAAAACAAGCTATTATAAAATAACAGTCTGAATGGTTACAGAGTTTCCCCAGCAAGAAAGTACTCATTAGCCTTTTCTCTCAAGAGTCTCAGTCTGCCACTTCATTTCTAGACCCTTACTTCTACCTACAGGGATCTTTCTCCCTCCCAAAAAAATTCACACTTTTTTAATAACAAAAAAATGTAGCTTCCCTTGTAGAACACTGTCTCCTCTAAATAAATTCACATATCTCGTTTACAAGGGGATCAGTAATATAGATTTTGCTTAAAGAAAAGAAAAAAAGCCATGGGTGCTGGGGAGTCACCCATCTGAACAGAAGAGAGTTATCATTTCCCTTCAAAATGCCTAAAATTGGATGTAGTTTAGACTCACTGTACGATTGACTCATTGAATCTGTTTAGATAGATACCGTTAAGTCTTCAAAAAGGTTGCCTTTCAACACCTCTCTCCATCTGCATCTATTTCATTGGAATTTTGACCAAAGTATGGAGATTTATCGCTGGGAAGTTTCATCTTATTATAGTTGGCCCATCCTTTCAGCCTGTCAACATCTTTTAGAATCTTGATTCTGGCATGCAATCTATTCACTCTCCCTGCCAAATTCATGTCAAGTGCAACTTACTTAAGTATGTTCTCCATCCTCACATAAGCCACCAAAAATGGCTAACAGGCATGTGCTGTTTTGTTACAGAATTCCAAGTCCTGAAAAGAAGTTAAAATCACCAAATGAGACATGTAAGGACAAATGTCTTTAGACTGGGAGTGCAGGTCTCATGTTCCAGTGTGCATCTTAGTTTTTCTCGCCCATCCCTTTGCTAGGTATTTTGAGCTGTGGGCTGATGTGGTGAGAGAATAAGGCCTGAAATGAGTGGATGCCATAAAACATTTCCATATAGCGGGGTCTGAGCTAGGGGAAGGCAAGTTTCAGGAGGCAGGTGCTCTCCGGGTCCTGTAAGAGCAGGGTGGCATTTACAGACTCTGAGAGTAGGTGCCTTCTTAAGTTTTGTATCCTAGCTTTCTCTCATGCCTTCTCCTAGTCCAGTTCCCATAATATTTAACTTATAGATTTCTTTGTTAGAATTTGCTCCTTCAACCTGAGCTTCAGTTGGCATTTTACCACCTTCTTCATTGCTAGCAGAAACTCCACAGTTAATACCCCTAGCAAATACAGGTCATGCTTGAATTTGTCCTCACTTTGTTTCTCTAGTGAACCAAGACTGAAATTACTAAAGGGAGTTCCAAACATCAGAAATAATGAGAAATAAATGTAACTCCTCTTTTTTATTAAGAGCATAGACCAAAAATGCCATTTTTGTTGTTTAATATACTTTGTAGCTCTTTCTGTCAGCACGCTATTGCTTTCTTTGCTCTGCTTCCCTCAGTCCTTTGCAGTTTGGTCTACCAACACTGTTATCTCCAGGAAAGTCAAGTTCAAAGCCAACTGTGTCTTGGTTGAAAGGGGTCCTGGGCTCCCTCTGGCAAGCCTGTGTTCTACATGCGGCCGAGACCTGCTCAGCCATGTTCTGTAGGTGGGGGATCTGTACTGGCCTCTGCATCAGGCCCCTGCACTTCTGCCTTCCTCCTCCTTCACGCCCTCTCAGTCATCAGTGCTGCTGAGTCCTGCAGAGGTTGTAGTCTCTGTTTCAGAAATGTGCTGCTTTGCCTATGCCGTTTTTATGTAGCTGTTTACCTGGTTGAATATTCACAAATCCTACCTAATTTGCTTTTTAAGTATTTCATAGATATGTAAAGAGTGGTGTTGAACTAATGAGAATGAACAGTAGAAACTAGAGATACAACACTCTGGAATCCATGTCTGAGTTACCTATACTGCCAGTCTACCTAACCATGGGCCCACTGCCAGGCAGGTGGCAGCCAGCGTTTCTGCACAGTATGCAGCAGCTGCTCACCGTGTTTGGCATTGATTTACTCAAGTGCTCTAGTTGGCAAAATCACGATTAACAGTCCGAAATCTAGTTGACAAGGGGGATTCATAGGAAAATAGTGAATATAGCATTTGTGATGACGTGGAACACACATACAGTAAATATGAACCCCGAAGGGCAGCAAGTCCCACAAGCACCTTATTTGCCACTCTCACCTGTTGTGGCATCACCTGGTCATTGTAAAAAAGAAGTAGCCAAGGAAGACTCTCCTTCAGCTACTATCAATTACGTTGGCTTATGGAAGGCAGATTATCACTCTCTCTTTACAACTTGATCCAACTGCATTAAGAATCAGTGGTTTTGGGGCTGAAGCAGTGGCTCAGCAGTTATGGCACTTGCCTGGCATGCAAGAGTACGCGAGTTCAAACCCCAGCACCACATACGCATCAAAGTCTCAGTGCAATGAAAGCCATGTGAAAAACTAAATGAAATTGATTCTTTCTCTCTCTCTCACTTTCCCTCTCTTTAAAAAAATTCAATGGTTTCATTTTTGTGTTTTCATGTTCCTTTGTAATGCTTTCACATGTCCTTGTTTCTCTTTCAACAACTACATTGCAAGATATTACTAGATATTACTGGAATAAACAGCAATGAAAACATTCATAACTTCTACTTGCTGGAGTTTATGAACTAGTGGGACAGGATTAACCTGTACTTAAAGAAACATTTGGTCAAAAATTCATTCTATCTCATCACTAAGTATAGAGTACCCCAGCAATGCTATGAAGCCCCTATTTAGAATAAGGAGATGGGTATCAACAAATATGAGATTTTAGCATATTTGCAGAATACATAAAAGAGGCAAAGAGGTTTTAGTCTGGCAGATTAGTTTGGAGGAAATCTCCAGCCTATAATACACAGACAGGCTTATGTCTAAACTTATCTGCAATGAATCTAGGCAGAACATGGAGCTGAAAAATGTTAAATCCAATTAAGGACAAAGTCACACACTGGACTAAAAGCAGGAGGGATAATAGAACTTCTATTTTGGAACGATGGACTGCCCCCCACACTTACACCTTATAGACTCCAAACAGCATGAAGGAAAGCAGGTTCTGTCCACCAGGCAGGAGGGGACTTCTCTAAAGAAATTGAAAAATCCTAGAGAACAGGACTTACGTGAGATTTGTGTGTATTGAGCCAGGTAAACATCCACATAAAATCAGCACAGGCAAAATAGCAGTTAATTTTGTAGCAGAGACTATAGCCTCCACAGGCACTCAGTAGAGCTGGAATAACAGTGAGGAGAAAGGGAGCAGGACTGGAGCCTGGGGCTCACTGATCACTTGGGCTCCAGTCCTGGGAGCAGAGGTCTGGATGCACAGTTGCAGTACAGACTCCCTAGAGAACACGGCTGAGCAAGTCTTAAAAGCATGGAGAACACAGGGTTGCCAGAAGGACCCCTTCTAACCAAGCCACAGTTGGCTTTGAACTTGGCTTTCCTTGGAGATGACAGTATTGGTAGACCAAAGTGCAATGAACTGAAGGAAGCAGGATATAAGAGTCTTGAATGTACAGTTCTCTCCATCTCTTCCCATTAATTACTCTAAAGTGCTTGCCTATCTATTAGCATGGTCCACAGACATAAAAATACCAATCAGGTATTTACCAGCTTATATAAAAAATAATCAAGATGTACCAGAAACCTATAGAAATCCTTCAATCCAAAAGTAAAGTAAATTTACATCAAAATGAACTTTAAGAATGGAAAAAAAACAAAATATTTCTAACTATTTTCCTTAGACACACACACACACACACACACACACACACACACAATCAAACCCACAAAATAAGAACAGGAAGCTACAAAAGAAACAACATAGGAAATATATTACTAAAAATAAGTCATTGATGAATTGAAAGATAAAGATGAATCTTTCAAACCATACAGCTACAAAACAAAGGGACTGAAGATGTGAAGGAAACATTGGAATCACTGAGAAATGATCCAGGAGGTTAAGCATTTGATTACCAGAATAGAATATCTGCCGATCAATAGCATGTAAAAATAAATGAGGGAAATGATCAAATTACCAGTTAAAGGTAAATCTCTAGAGTTAAAAGATTTAAGTCTCCAAATTGAATGAGGCTACTGAAAATCAAGGTCAATTAATTAAAATTGATTACATCTGGATTCCTTAATTCGGATACTTTGCAGCACTAAATATGTAGACAAGTTATTAAAATCAGAGAGGAAAAAGTCATGATTTTTGGTGGTGGTTGTTTTTATCAGCAACAGTGAAAACTGGAGGGTAATGAAACAACATCCTGGGAGCTACAAGCAAGAACTGTTTCAGGCCTACACCTCTGAATGCTTAAGTTGTATAAAGTGAGTCAATAGAATTTTATACATTTTCTGACATATGAGTAATAGGAAAGATAATATTTCCAAACTAGCAGGTGAAAAGAAGTCCCCATATTCCAGATATACATCAGATTTAGAAAAAAAGTATGTATAGGAGTTAAAGAAGATAAGAATGTATCTTTCTATGAAGAAAATAATTAAAATGTGCAATGATACGAAATGGTTAAATAAATCATGACTCTACCATAGACTGGATAAACGTGATCCGAGACCATTTGTTGGCATGTTCATATTGTGTTTATTTTTTTTAAAAACTGATTACAAGATAATTCAGCAATAAATATAATGAATACATGTGTATGTTCCCCCTTCATTGTCATGCACAGAAAAATTCTGTAACATTGTGCTCTAAAATTTAAATATCAATGATATTTCTCTAGAATTACAAGTGCTTTTATTTCTTCTCCCTCATCTCCCAATAAATTTATATTATCTTTTACGATAAAGCTATAAAACAACATTGTCAGTGGTCTTGTTTGTTTGAATTTTTGTTTTGTTTTGTTTTGTTTTTTCAGGGCTGAGGACTGAACTCAGGGCCTTGAGCGCTCTGCTATGGAGCTAAATCCCCAACCCCGGTCTTGTTAGTTTTTAAGTTGCCTACACATGCTGCCTCCATTTCTTCATTCTTTCATATATTATTCAACCTCTGCAATTTAGTTTCTACCCTCAAGCCTTCATAAAATTACTGTCTACCAAGGTAACAAATGGCTTACTAGGAGCAAAAGTCAATGGACGCCTGATGATTATTCAACCTTCTCACTAAGGATATTATTATTACTCTCCTATTTCTGACATTCTTCTTGTGGCTTCTTTGAACCTACATTCCCTTCTTTGCATCCTGCTACATTATAGCTTCTTTCTTTTTTTTTCTTTTTTTTAAGAGAGAGAGACAATGAGAGAGAGAGAGAAAGGAAGAATCAACCCAGATGCCCCTCATTCGACAAGTGGATTCAAAAACTTTGCTACATATATACAATGGAATCTACTCAACTATTAGAGAAAACGATATTATGGCATTTGCAGCCAAACAGATGGAGATGGAAAAAATTATGCTAAGAGAAATATCCCAAACTCAGAGACTCAAGGGCCAAATGTTTTCTCTCATTTGTGGAAGCTAGAAAACAATCGGAAACATTATGATAGATGTCTAAGTTAATAATAATCTCAACATGTTTGAATTTTTACATGAACAGGGGGAATCTTGCCAAGGATGCTGGGAGACACAGGAAGGGGGGCAGAGAGGGGGGATGGAATAGGAAGGATATCAAAGAGACCGGAGGGAGAGAGTATGAATGAATCAACTCAGGGAAACCTTCAACCTCCATGAGAAGTCCATTTAACATGGGAGTTTAACAGGGGGAAACAGAGAACCATGGGGAACCCAAGGGGGGAAACCATGGAATGGCATCAGCCTTGGCTTGCTCTGTCATTATACATTTGTTCTTGATTGTTTGATAACGATTCCCTCCTAATTGTAAGACCATATTTAACGAATAAAAAAAAAAAAGAAAGAGAGGAGGACAATGAGAGAGAGAGAGAGAAAGGGAGAAGCAATTTATTTTTTTCACACGGCTTTCATTGCTCCGACACTTTGTGTGCATGGTGCTGGGGTTTGAACTCTCTTCCTTGTGCATGCCGGGCAAGCGTTATGACCACTGATCCAGCGCTTCAGCTCCAACTTTTGTCTTTTCTAAACTTTACACCTTCGTACTGTCCCTTTGGTGTTAGGGATACCAAATAATGTCATGGATACTCTGAGCATTACTTCAAGCCCATGGCTCTGTATGCAAAGGTTGTATAAAGTGAACCAGTAGAATTTTTTAAAATTTCAAACATAAGCAATAGGAAAAATAGCCTTCCCAGACTAGCAAGTGAAGAGAACTCTCCTCTCTTCCTAGACAGCCACCTCTATTCCCTTAAGCTGAAATCATCTGTGTGCTCTTTTCCCAAGAGCTGATCTACCTACTTACTGTATGCCATTGACTCTATCATCTATATTTTTCAGTTCTGAGTTGCCTTCGTAGTCTCAAAAACTCACTGGCAACTCCCAACCAAAATTATCCCCTCGGATGTGTGAAACTGAACTTATTATCTTCCTCTGTGCCTCCATACAGACCTGACTCCTCTGCATTTTCTACCTCAGGTTCACGTACTGTTTCCCAAATCAGATATCTCTATCTATATTTCTCCCTCTGACTCATCTTTTTTCAAGTTTCTTTTTTTGTTTTTTATTCAGAAATTTATTTGTTGAACAACCAAACAAGCTTCTAATGAAATAATATAATATATATATAAATTCTGAAAATTAGATTTACCCCAAAGAGCCTCCCCCCAATTACCCACCCTTATCCCTCTCCCCCCATCCTTCCCCATACATCTCTACAAATGCCTTAGGTTGTATGACATTACAACTTATCTGGATTTGAAACATGATAATAAACCTCCTATCTCAATGGCCAGGGTCTAGCTCCAGCCCTGGAGCAAGTTTCTTGAACTCTTTGAGCCTCTGAGTATCTTGGGATACACAGATAAACTGTGACAACATTAAAGCATTCAACAGTGACTGGTGCATGGTTTGTACTCAGTTACCGTTAGCTGCATATGGTAGTAATAGTATCAACTGTTGTTGCTTGACATTATAATTAGGAGTAGTGTTTATTGTAGTAGCTATAATTATCTGTGGTAGCTATAATTATCACTTCAATGTTGGACACAATCTCTAGCAGTAGGTGTAATTTTACAACTTTCTAGTATCACCAAAAGTATTGATTATCACTAACACTAGTTGCATAGGCTGAATTTAAAAGTCCTCTGACTCATTTTACACAAGGTCAGTGTTGTAAAATCACTCCTGGTTTCCTTTGGATTGGCCTCTCTGTTTCTACAGCCATTGCTTTTGTTTACCTCCCACCTCTTGTGATGCAATAACTTCCATGTGATCCTCCAGCCTCCAGGGAGCTCCAAATTCTCACCTGCCTCCCCAGACAGGGCAACACACACATGACTCTAGAGTGATTGTCCTAAAAGGCAAACTTCCTGATCATTCTCTTGCTCCTAAGTATTTAACATTTCCCAAATGCCCTCAGTAAAAATCTCATACATAAGAAACGTTGGGATTTTATCCTTCTCTCCAGCCAAGATTCAACCTTTCCCCTTTGACTCCTGGAGTCTAGACTTCTCTGTGAATTCTTCTCCTCTACCAGAAAAGATCTGCTTTCCCATGTGGTGTGTCCACCAGAATCCTCTTACTCATCCTTCTGCAGTCAGCTTGAGCACTTCCTCAAGGAAATCTTCCAGATCTCAACAATTATTAGTAAGTTTCTTCCACTAAATTGTGAAGCTTTCATGGAAAGACCTGCATTTTTCATTTCTATTAGATTGGATGCAATGAAATGGTTGTTGGTTTAAAAATGGGCATGTCATATACTAATTTTGTATAGCCAGATCAGAAATACAATTTAGTGTGATTTAACTTGATATATCCCAACACTAAACATAATGTCTGGCACTTGGATGTTGGATAATGTGTTGTTACAGAATGAACAGACTTTACCAAAAAGGGAAAGAGGTTTTTACTGTTCACATTTGGGATTGAGATTTATCTACAAGATTTAGGAAGGTTCTGTTATTATGGTATAAGATTAGAAAATTAAGTCATTGGGTTGGAGCAGCGGCTCAGCAATAGAGCACTTACCTGGCATGTGCAAGTACCAGGTTTTGAACCCCAGTACCACATACACAGCTGAGTGTTGGAGAAACAAACAAACAAAAAAGATGAAAAAATAAATAAAATTGATTCTCTCTCTCTCTCTCTCTCTCTCTATCTTTAAAAAAAAATTAAGCTGTTGAAGATCAGAAACTGAACTGTCACCATTTAAGTCAGCACATCAATGTTTTCAGCTAGACTTGTTTTTGAAGCTCAATCACAATATCACTCTTACCCAAGAAGGGAGTCATCATTTGGAATATAAGACATACTAAAACTCAAACCAAAAATGTACTTAAACTCTTAATATCTAAATTACAGAGTTCTTTTTATTTACATGATCCAGATGAAGAGAACTTACTCATATGAAAGAGAGAAACAAATTTGCTACTGAATATTCTGTCTTTTGCCTCCCTATGGCTAATTTTCAGCTAACAGTGTGTGGCAAAAATCAAATGTTGTTTTTAGTCATTCTTGGCTTACATGGATGTTTAAAAGAAGGCTGCCTGCTGGATTGGGAATGAAAAAAGAATTGATTGAACATAGTGAAATCAATTGGACCTTTTAGTGTTTTACATCTGTTTGTTTCCTATTAACTTTGAAATGCGTTGACTGATTTTGATCAAATTTCCTGCACTCCAATTTTAAGTATCAAGATGAAGGCCAATCTTAGGAGAAAGATAAGGAAACTCCTCATCTTTGGATGAGATGAGATTATTTCTTGAATAAAATCACAAAGTTAATCCAATGTGTTCCAGACAGCCACATATCTATATCTTCATTTTCCCCTCTGTATGGTGTCCCTTTTCCTTTTACCATAGGCTCAGGCACATTTCTAGTCAGAAATGGAAAGCTCTTACTACCAACAACAGTGATGAGTAAGAGGTGCTTTCCTGTCACTCCTGAGACCATTGAAAGTTTCACCTTACTCCACTACTTATGAAAGCATGGGAGACCCATTTAACTCTAAGCTACTATTTTGTCATCCAAAAATGGGCTAAAATACCACCTTTCTTGTCAATTTTTAAATAATTGTAAGGAACCGCAGGTATCTCATAGCAGAATACCTAATAGATAGTACTTGATAATTATGAGCTATTGCTATTACTTATCCCCAAACAGATAATGTCTGCTTCATCACTTAAAATAAGAAACAAAACTTCAGCATTTTAACTTTACTCAAATCCTTTAAATTTTTTTGATTTTGAAATAACTACAGGAAAATGCATAGGAAGCTGTGAAAACAAAGTAGAGTGGTCCTGTGTGTTTCTCATCCAGATTCCTCTACTGGTAACATCTTATAGTACAGTATCAAATCTAGGAAGCTGACATTGGTACAATCCACAGGGTATGATTTGGTTTTACCAGATTTGCACACATTTGTGTGTTCATGTGTGTATATGTGTGCATGTACAGATACATGGAATTTTATCACGTGTGTGGTGTATATAATCACCACAACAATCCAGACACAGATGAGAAGTTTCCACCACAAGACTCCTTTGTGTTATCTCTCTATCCCCACACTCCCTATTAACTCCCGGTGCCTACCCTTTCTACAGGCATGAAATCCGTACTTCATCTCCAGTAAAGGATGTTATAGAATTAGAATCATATTAGAATCATATAGCTTGTAACATTTGCATATCAACTTTTTTTATTCAACATGATCACCATGAAATATATCCAAGTTGTGAATATCAACACGTGTGTATGTGACATAGAGGTAACACAGTTATCTTAACCATTTATCAGGACATTTGAGTGGTTTCAAGTTTTTTGTTTATTATGGACTGAAGAAGCTTCAGTAAACATCCAGGTACAGTTATGTCACTTTAGCTTTTTCTTTCTCTGATATTAATGTTCAAATACAGTTGTTTCATTATAAAGTATATGCACGTTTTGTTTTGTAAGAAACTGCCAAACTATTTTCCAAAATAGCTGAAACATTTTTCTTTCCCAGCAGTACTGTATAAGCAATCAGTTTCTCTGCATCCTCATCAAAATTTGGGGTCATCACTACATCTAATTTTAGCCCTTCTGACAGGCATAGAGTGATGGCTCCTATAGTTTTATCCATTTGATGTCTTCAGGTTCTGAAGCAGTATTTCTTGGTTTATTCATGATACTGGTAATTTATATTCTATTTTTATCTGTCTTGCAAGAGGCTTGATCCTATTTTTTTAAGAGAGAGAGAGAGAGAGAGAGAGAAACATTTTATTTAGTTTTTCATGTGGCTTTTGTTGCTCCAGCACTTAGGTGTGTACGTGGCGCTGGAGTTTGAACTTGGGTCCATGCACATGCCAGACAAGAGCCATAACACTGAGCCACCACTCCAGCCCCCCTGTTACTCCTTCTGAAGAAGTGATATTCTGTTTCAATTATTTATTCAATTGTTTCTCTGCCTTTAGATTTTTTAAATTTATACTGTAATCTTATTGTTGCCTCTTTATGCTTGATTTTAGTTTATTTTGTCCTTATTTTAAGTTTCTTTATATGGAAGTATAGATTATTGATTGCATTCTGCAACGTTTGAAAAGTTGTTTCTTTGTTTTTTACAGTTCAGTGTAATTCATTTCCTTTGAAATCTCCTATTTGACACAATTATCTAGAAATGCATTGCTTTGTTTCCAAGAGTTTAGAAATTCTCCTGTCATATTTATGCTACTGATTTCTATTTAGATTCTATCACAACTGGAAAACAAATTTTGTTTGATTTCAATTCTTTCAAATTTTGTGAACTTTATTTTGTGGCCTAGATATGATCCATCATGGCAAAGGTTCTCCGTGCTCTTCAAGGAAGAATTCCACTGCTGTTGAGTGAGGCGTTCCATGAATGCCAACCAGATTCCATCGGTGGACGGTGGTGTTGAGTGGCTTACTGATTCCTTCTCTCCTTGCCCTACCCATTATTCAAAAGAAGTATTAAATTCTGTAATCATAATTACAAATGTTTCCATTTTCATTTGAGTTATCAGTTTTTCCTTCACATATTTTGCAGTTCTGTTATACAATACATACACACTGAGGATTTCTTAGCCTTTTTGGAAGATTGACTTCTCTATCATTAGGTAATGATTGCATCTCTCCCTGGTAAGTTTTTTCATTTGTTTGCTTATTTGTTAGTTATAAAACATACTTTAGTGATATTAATAAAGCCATTCCTGCCTTACTCTTTTTTCCTTTCCTTTTTCTGCAGTGCTGTTAATCAATCCTCATACCTGCTGGGCAATTGCTTTACCACTGAGCTACACCTCCAATCTTAATTTGCTTTATTTTGATTGATATTTATAAAGTATTTGTTTTTGTCCATTTACTTTCTATGTACCTATATTGTTATATTTAAAGATTCTTTCTCATGGATAACATAGAATTATGTTTTAGTTCACTCTGCTAATCTTTCTTTTAATCAATCTGTATGTAATATTAGCGACCTTTTAGAGCTTAAATCTAGCATTTTGTTTTTTGTTTTTGTTTCATGATTTTTTATTTTTCATTTCTTTTTATTGTGCTTTCTTGAGGGTTACTTGGACAATTCTTTAGAATTCCATTTTGATTTACCTATACTGCTTTAAGTACATTAATTTCTATGATTTTAGTGGCTCCTATAGGCAATAAATTATGCATAATAATTTAACAACCTATTTACATTATGTTTCTATCAGCTCTAATAAGAGCATAGAAACAATGCTTCCCTTTATCCCCCCCATTCATAATATATTTGTTTTGAATATTTTTCTATCCATGTTACACACATTCAATATTATAGTCTTTCTTCAACCATCAAATATAATTTAGAAAGGTAAGAGAAAAAGGAAAGTCTATTTGAATTTCACTCTTTATTCCTTTCTCCAAGATTCCTTCTTTTATCATCTCTGATTAGAAAAAAAGCAATTATTATTTTAGATTAGGTCTTTTGGTAAAAGAGTCATTCAATTTCTATTCCTCTAAAATTATTTCTCCTTCAATCCCAAATTCTGGATTAAGTGTTTTATTTCAAATGTTGAAAATACTGTTCTATTTTTTTTCTAGCCTCTTGATTTCGAATGATAAACCCATTGTAATTTGAACTGTTTCCTATAAGTAGGTGTATCTGTCTTGATATTTTATATATTTTTTCCTCTTAGTTTTCAGAAGCTTGATTATGATTTGTCCTGGCATAGTTTTCTTTGGATTTTTCCTCTTTGGCATTTTCTTAGCTTCTTGAAATTGTAAGTTTATGTCCTTTGCCAAATCTGAGAAAATTTCATCCATTATTTATTTGAATACATTTTCAACCCTACTCTTTTCTTTCCCCCTCCTCTGGGATTCTGATAGCACACATGTTAGATCTTTCCCACAAACTCTGAAGGCACTATTCACTTTCTTTTAGGTTCGTGTTCTTTAACTTTTGCAGGTTGAGTCATCCCCATTTCTCTATTTCTATATCCTACGTTCAAGATCTCTTCTGTCACATCCTTTCTGCTGCTTAGCTTACTCATTGACTTATTAAACTTCATTTATTTTTTTAGTTCTAAAATTTCAATTGGACTTTTTAGCATTTTCCTATTTTTGCAGTCTCTTTCTTCTCTGAGACTTTCTATTTTTTTTTTCAGTTATTTCAATCTTGTTGGAACAGTTTGACGAGGTCTGCTTTGAAATACTTGTCATATGATTTTGACATCTATTTCATCTTGGTGTTATCATCTGTGATTGTCTTTTCTCATTTAAGGTTATATTTTGCCCCTGTTTCTGTATGACATATGAATTTATATTTTATCAGGGCATGCTAGTTATTGTGTTATAAGACTCTGAATCTTATTTAAATATTTTGCATTATCAGGCCCCCCTCTGACATTTTTACAGCTAAAAAAGAGGGTGACACTAACTCAGTCCTGCCAGGTGGCGGTGAAAGCCCAGGTTTCCACCTAGCTTCAGGTGACACCCCAAAGGAGGATCATTTCTTGCTCTTGGCTTTGTGGGAAACTCAGTCTCCCTGCTAGACTTGTGCAGGTGCCACTCTGATTTGGAGGGGGAGTGATGTCCCTTTACTGCTCCTGGGAAGGCTCCCACTGCTATTGTGAAGGTGGCATGGCACAAGAGTTTGCTGGCACCAGGAGGGGAGGAATGTCTGTCTTCCCACCCCACCTTCCCTGACCTCAGCCCAGTGGTGAAGGGAGCAATTTGCTGCAGCTACACAAGGGCAGAGATTTAAGCTCCCCCCTCTGCCATTGCTGTCAGGGGTGTGTCAGTTACAATTGGGTTCACAGTGACTGCTGATACAGACAGGGTATAATATTATCTTTTTATTTTCTTGCTAGGCTGTCTTTGATTCAAGAGTGTAGGCTTTTATTGGGTCTAAGAAGAAATCTACTGGCATTTCCAGGTCCTTTCTTCTCCAGCACACAGTGAGAGAATGTGAGATGAAAAGAAAACCCAGGGAGTTCATCACAGTCTCATTTCTTAGGTCCTGAAGTGTCTAGCTCATCTTCTCTTACCTCCACTTTTCAAATTCTTTCAGTGTTTATCAATACACATATAAGTGTATATAGGTATATAGACATACATATAAAATTGACATTTTAACTGTATGCATGCATATATGTGTGTGTGTGTGTATATATATATATATATATTTTTAACCCCCCAAGGTGTTTAACTCTACTTAGCAGGAGGAATAAGGAGATGTGTATCTACTCCATCCTGTCCCCACAGCTCAACTGTATTTCTCTAATTGCTAATGTTGTACCTCATGTTTTTGTGTACATATTTGCCATCTACATAGTCTCTGGTAAAATCTCTGGCCATGTCTTCTGTTACTTTCTAAGTGGATTACTTGTTTATATTTTTCTTTTTATTGTTGAACATTTTCAAGAAACACATGCTTGGTCAAATGTGTGGCTTGCAAATGTTTTCTCCCAGTCTAGAACTTTAATTTTTATTCTCTCAACAGCGTTTTCCACAGAGCTAAAGCTTTAATTTTTTTTAAAAAAAAAGAGGACAGTGAGAGACAGAAAGAGAGAGAGACAGAGATAGGGAGAATCATTTTTTATTGAGCTTTTTGCACGGCTTTCGGTGCTATGACACTTAGTTGCATATGTGGGTGTTGGGATTTGAACCTGCGTACTTGCGCATGCCGGGCAAGCACCGTAACCACCGAGCCACTGCTGCAGCCCCTAAAGCTTTAAATTCTGATGAAGAAAATTTTATAATAGTTTTAAATATTCGGACTATCAAAATTTCTTCCATAAATGCTCCTTAATTAAACACATTTGGGGGAATTGTTAGTTATTTTTTCAGTGTCCTTGCTGAGAAAAATCAAAAAATAGTAATTAAGAAATCATTGGGACACCTATCATTTACAAGATATATGGCCTTTAGAAAATACTTATTTAGATCTGAATTTCTTCATCTGTCAAAGAAGAATAATAATCAGTACTATCATATAGCAGTATTATAAGTTAGAATTTTAAAACATGTAAAGCACTTTGAAGAGTCCCCAGCACATAGTAGGTATTTTAAAAATATAAGCTGCTGTTGTTTCAGTTGTTGTCATCATTGTCATCATCATCACTTCTCAGGGTAGGGTGTGGTGCTGTACAGTGGACCTTGAATATCAAGGCATCCCACGTGGTCCTTCCTTTGTCTCACACTCTCTTTGACAGTAACTTGATTCTTTTCATCCTGGTTAAGAATCTGTAGAGACTGATAAAACCCTATCAAACTTGCTGTTAAGTTGGAGATGACCATATATTTAAAATGACTCTTACAATATTTGTACAGTTTTCTCAAACAACGTTTCATGCTATTTTCTGGACTTTAAATATTATATGATATCTTTCAAATACATAGAATTCAAATCTTAATAGCAAAAAGAAGTTAAAAATGGGCAAAAATCTAAACAGACATTTCTCAAAAGAATGCATACAAATGAACACCATTTGTATAGAAAATGTTCAAACTCACAAATCATCAAGCAAATAAAAAAAAAAAAGAAACCATAATGATAGATCACCTCACCCTAGTAAGAATGTCTACTATCAAAACGAGTGAACAAAACAAGTGTTTGAGGAGGATGTGAAGAAAGGGAACTCTTGCCCACTTTTGGTGGAAATATAAATTAGTACAGTCCCTATGGAAAACAGTATGGGTTTCCATACACACACATGCACACCCAAATAGAATTATCACGTGATCCAGCAATCATTCCATTACTGAGTAATGTCCCACTACAAAGGAAAGGAAATTGGTGTGTTGAAGAGACATCTGCACTCCATGTTCATTGCAGCATGGAGTGCACAATATTCACAATATTCAAGATAAAAAAAACTATCTAAGTGTCCATCAACTGATGAATAATAAAGAAAATGTGGGGGCTAGAGCGGTGGCTAAGTAGTTGCGGGGCTTGCCTGGCATGCACAAGGGTGCGGGTTCAAACCCCAGCACCACATACACATTGAAGTGACTGAGCAACAAGGTCCACATGAAAGAATAAATAAAGTCGATTCTGTCTTAAAAAAAAAAAAAAGAAAGAAAGAAAAAAGAAAAGAAATGTGGTACATAATGAGATACTATTCAGCCATAAAAAAAAATAATGGAATGCTGCCATTTGAAGCAACCTGGGTGGAACTGGAGATTATTTTAAGTGAAATGAGCCAGGCTCACAGAAAGATAAGTTCTGCATGATCTCACTCCAATGTGAAATCACAAAGTTACTCTTATGGAAGTTGACAGCAGACTGGTGACGATTACCAGAGGTCACAAGGGTGGGAGCGGGGGAATGGGGAAGGGTTCATCTATGGGGAGCAGGTAACAGTCAGATAGGAGCAAGAACTTCTGGTGTGGAACTGCACATTAGGGTGACTGTAGATAACAATGATGTAATGTGCATTTTAAAAACTATAAGAAAACATTTTGAAAGTTTTCACTATAAAGAAGTAATAAATGTTTGAGGAGATAAGTGTGCTAACCTGATTTAAATTTTATACAATGTATACATGTGTTGAAGCATTACAATGTATCCCATTATACATATGAATTATATAGGTTTTGTACACCAGTTAAAATAATTTTAAAATAGTATATGATAGTCTTTCCTTTTTACTAAAACCTTCATCTTGTTATAATATAGTTTCAAATAATAAAAGTCATAATTATCATAACTGAATATCTAGAAAATAAGAAAATTAAGGGGAAATTTTTCACATAATTCTACACTCTAAATTCTGAAAATATTTTGATGCACTTCCTTCTAGCTTTGGTATTTACAAAGTTTTTTGCCTCCTAAGCAAAATTATAACCTGCTTTAAAAAATTTTTAGGACATAAGCATTTTTCATGTTACTAAGAATAGTTTATTTTAAACATGAATGGGTGCTACATTTTGTCAAATGTTTTTCTGCATCTGTTGAAATAATCGTGCAATTCTTGTCTTTAAGACTGTTTATGTGGTGGATTATATTTATTGATGTCCATATATTGACTCAACCTTGCATCCTGGCAAGGTTGTGTTTTTGAATGCTGTTTGCCAATATTTTATTTTTTATTTTTTTCTATGTCAATCAAGGATATTGGTCTGAAGTTCTTTCCTTAATGTGTCTTTTCTGGTTTGGGTATCAGGGTGATACTGGCTTCATAAATGAGTTTGACAGAATTCCCTCCTTTTCAATGTCATGGAATAATTTGAAGAGGATTGGTATTAGTGCTTCTTTGAAGGACTAGTAGATCTAGGCTGAGGATCTCCCTGGTCCTGGGTTTGTTTTTGTTGGAGGGTTTTTGATGGTTGTTTCAATTTCATTAGTTGAAATTGATCTGTTTAAATTGTCTATATCCTCCTGGTTCAGTTTGGGCAGGCCACATGTCTCTAGAATTTGTTCTCAACATTTTAGAGGCTATATATGACAAACCCAAGGCCAACACGATTTTGAATTGAGGAAACTGAAACCATTTCCTCTAAAACAAAGGAATAAGAAAAGGATGACCACTTTCACCATTCCTATTCAAAAGAGTCCTTGAAACTCTAGCCCGAGAAATTAAACAAGAGGAGGAAGTTAAAGGGGCACAAATAATAAAAGAAGAGCTTAAATTATCTCTTTGCTGATTACATGATCTTATATTTAGAAGACCCCAAAAACTCCACCAGAAAGTCTCCTAGAGTTCATAAATGAATTCAGCAATGCAGCAGGATACAAAATCAACACCTATAAATCAATCATGTTCCTATACTCCAATTATTAATTTCCTGAAAAAGAAATTAGGAAAATATCTGATTCACAATGGTCTAAAAAATTAAAAACACTTGGAAATCTATCTAACAAAAGACTTGAAGGAGCTCTATAATGAAAATTATGGAACACTAAAGGAAGAAATTGAAGAAGACCTTCATGGAAAGACCTGCCATGTTCTTGGATAGGCAGAATTAATATTGTCAAAATAACCACATTACCAAAAGCACTGTATGGCTTCAATGCAATTCCCGTCAAAATTCCAACAACCTTCTTCACAGAAACAGAAAATGCAATCATGAAATTTGTTAGGAAAAATAAGAGACCCAGAATAGCCAAACAATCCTTAGCAGTAAAAGGGAAGCAGGAAACATCCCAAGATGGGAACTCAAATTATACTGCAGAGCAATAATAACAAAAACAGCGTGGTACTGGCAACAAAACAGACATGAAGACATGGAATAGAATAGAAGACACAGAGACAAACCCACATCAATACAGTTATCTAACACTAGACAGAGTTGCCAAAACATACATTGGATAAAAAACAGTCTCTTTAACAAATATGGCTGGGAAAAGTGGAAATACATATTTAGTAGAATAAAGTTTAATCCCTATCTCTTACCCTAATAAAAACTCAACTCAAAGTGGATCAGAAACACAGGAATTATGCCAAAAACCCTACACCTACTAGAAGAAAATGGGGGACCAACCCTTCAACATGTCAGCTCAGGAGCTGACTTCACTAACAAGACTCCTAAAATACAAAGAAAAAATAAATAAATAAATAAATAGGATGGTATCACAGCAAAGGAAAAAATTAAAGCATGAAGAGAAAGCCTACATAATGGGAGAAAATCTTTGCCACCTGCTTCTCAGTTAGGGCATTAACATCCAGGATATGCAAAGAATTTAAAAAAACTTAAAAACAAATAATAAATAAATGGGCAAAGGAACTAAACAAACACCTCTCTAAAGAAGACATATGAATACAAATGGTCAAGAAATATATGGCAAGATGTTCAACATCTCTAGCAATTAGAAAAATGCAAATTAAAACTACGCAGGTTTCATCTCATTCTAGTCAAATGGTAATTATCAAGAATGCACATAACAGTAAGTGTTGGCAAGGATGTGGGGAAAAGGGTACTCTTACACTTATTGATGGTGCTGCAAATTGGTACAACTACTCCAGAAAGTAGTATGGAGATTCCTCAAAAACTAGAAATGGAGCCACCATTTGACCAAATAATCCCTCTCTTTGGTATATATCCAAAGGATTTAAAATCAGCATACTACAATGACATAGACACATCAATGTTTATGGAGGCATAATTCACATAGCAATGTTATGGAGCCAACCTAGGAGTCCTTCAACAGATGAATGGATAAAGAAAATGTGATATGTAGACACCATGGAGTATTACTCAGCCATAAAAAAGAATGAATTCATGGCGTGTGCTAGTAAATGGATGGAACTGTAGACTTTCATGTTAAATGAAATAAGTCAGTTCCCACAGAGTTAAAGGGTGAATATTTTCTCTGATATGTAGAATCTAATCCAAAATAACGTGAGGATGGGATAAAAAGAAAAGAGAAAAAAAGAAAAATCTGTGAAGTAATTCAAGGGGAATGAAAGACAGAGATGGAATGGAATAGGGAAATACAGTAGAATGAATCTGATGTAACATTTCCATGTACATATATGAATATACCACAGTGAACCCCACCATCATGTACATCCATATGAAATTAATTAAAGAAGAAAACTACAAGTAAATAACAGAAATAGTAGAGTAGAAGGAAAGGTACAGAAGGTTAGAGGAAGGGAGGGGAGGTGAAGGACTACAAACTGAATTAGAATGAATTATTCTCCATGATTATAGTTATGTCAAAATGAATTCTGTTGTCTGTATAAATAAAATAACCAATAAAAATAAATCCATATTATAAAACCCCAAAAGTTTATTAAATATTTTGGATATCTATGTGCCCTTTAACAAATGAATGGATAAAGAAAATGTGGTATATATACTCAATGGAGTATTACTCAGCCATATAGAAGAATGACTTTATGATATGTATTGGCAAAGGGATGGAACTGGAGACTTTCATGCTAACTGAAATAAACCAGTCCCTTAAAAGTCAAACTTTGAATATTTTCTCTGATGTGTGGACACTTATCCAAAATAAGGGAGGATATTTAAAAACAGAAGAAAGATCAATGGAGTAAAGGAAGAGGATTGAAGGAGAGGGAGGAGGGATGGGATACGGAAAGAACATTGGAATGAATCTGACCTATCATTCTTATATACATATATTAGTTTACCACAATAAATCTCACCCAAATATATATCCACAAGACACTAATTTAATAAAAAGAATATTATACATAAAAGCAGAAAGATCAGGATACTAGAAGGAAGGGAACAGAGGGAGGGAGAAAGGGAAGGAAAGGGAAAATTTGGGGAATAGAATTAAAACAAAATATATTTCATGCTTTCATAATTTTGTCAAAATGAATCCTAATGTTACGTATAATTGAGAAGAACCAATAAAAATACAAAAAGAATTATTTATTAAGATAATTTTATAAAATAATGATTATTTTTTTAAAGAGAGAGGGACAGTGAGAAAGAAAGAGAGACTCAATTTTTATTCAATTTTTCACGTGGCTTTCGTTGTTCCAACACTTCATTGTGTACGTGGTGCTAGGGTTTGAAACCACATCCTCAGCCATGCCAGGCAAGCGCAGTAGCCGCTGAGCCCTGTTCCAGCCCCTGTAATAATTATTTGTGAAGAAATAAACTTAAGGACACGAGCAGTTCAGCACCTCCCTCACTGTCTCTCTCACTTTCTCTCTCTCTCCCCTCACCTCTCTCTCTCTCACACACACAAAATGTTCCCAAAGGTATTAATTCATATACTTAAAACAAAAATTAATGTATGATAGTGTCCATTACAGCAACCTTGTTGCAGTATTTTATCCTAAAAATTGTTATGATTTAAAGCTTTCTAACACAAAAAATTTGATAAATGTTTATGGAGATGGCAGTGCTCATTAACCGGATTTGATCATTGCACTGAATACATATGTCAAATTATCACACTATATTCCATAAATATGTGTATTATTAGGTTTAAGTAAAAAATAAATAAATAGGTGGATTTTAAAAATATTTCAATGTGAAAAGCATATAGTTTATGATAGGTGATAAAATTTTAGCATTTCAATTAAAAAATAAGTTTTAAGTAGTGTGGTTGAATGTATTTCCATATAGCAGCTGACCTGCTATTTATACTCTTGTGAATTGAGTTTCTCTATTTTCTTGGTCTTCGTGGTGTTTTGAGGAGGAGGCTATGGAACCAAGATATTGACTCTTGGTCAGCGTCACAGGTACAGGGGTTCAGATTGTACCCTGAGCTGGGACATCCTGCAGAGAAGGTAAGTGGGACAGAAACCTAGCTCATTAATGTGTGCATCTGTGAGACTGCACGAAGATGAAATATGGTTTTTTTCCTACACTGCCAAAAGATATTTTTAAACATCTACAATTATGTGTTGATCTTTTCTATTCCAATTTCATGCTTATATTTTAAACCTTATATGTCTTTTCTTTTCTAGATGTCTCATAAACAATAACTTTAAATATTTAAGGACTCTTTCCTTCATACAGATACATGTGAGAGAATAGTTAATAGTTAAATCTTTAATTCATCTGGATTTATTCTGATATGATATGAAATACTATGAATAGATTTTCTTCATAAGTCAGTTGTCAATTGTTCCTGAACCATTTAGAAAATAAATCCCATTTCTTATCCATTTTAATATTTTTGAAATTCTTTTTTATGTTATATAAATAGTAAAACTTTTTAGATACTTTTCACTCAAGTATCACTGTTTCAATTATTGCAATGTATTTTTAAATATTTGCTATTAATGTATTTATCACAATACACTTATTAAAAATTGTCTTTACTTTTGTTATTCATTTTTGCAGAAAACATTAAAATCATTTTGCAGACATGAAAACACAAACAAATTGACATTTTAAAATACAAATTAATTCAGTAATTCCCCACTTTAAAAATATTCCAAACTTCCAGCCAGGATTTGGTATGTCAATTCATTGATTCCTTCATATTTTCTCAGTAAGTCAATATATGTGTGTTATCTAGTCTTTATTAAATTTAATTCTAAAGAGTTTATGCTCTTTGGGTGCTCCCATGAATGATATGATACATGTCTCTAATATCTACTAATTTCTTTCAATGAAAGGGGTAACACTGCCCTACCAAAAAAGAGAGAGAGAGAGAGAGAGAGAGAGAGAAGGGACTGATTACTTTTCTCTTTTTTATGTACCAAATACTGGTTATAAAAATTACACATATATATACATATATATGTGTGTGTATATATATATGTGAATATGACACAATGAAGACCACCATTCTGTGTAAATAACATAATATCTACCAATAAAAATGAAATAAAAAAGAGTGAGAAAGAGGGCACCATTTCAGATAGCTACTTGTGATAATACTTGAGAATATTATTTGAAAACACATGAAGCAATTAATATTCTGAAACTAGTTGTCCTCTTTGAGACAGGGATTTCCATAAACAATGTATTCCATCTATGTATATGTAACAATAACGTCCAGATATGGATGGTTTTTAGCCATGTGTAGTCAGATATAGTGTTTTTAGCCATGTGTCCTCAAATCTTCCTCATTTAGAAAGTTGTGGTGCTGCTTTAGCAGTGTGGCTAAAACAATTTACTTGTCCTTATTTTCTCTGTACTGGGTGTGGTTGGCTGTTCAATTCTGGTGCACATAGTTGGATCATCTTTTGCATGTGCATTTGGCCCTACACACACGATTGGCTGCATTGTTTGCAATTTTGAGTGCCTTCTCCTTGTTTGCTGGATCCTTTGGGTGGATCTTCCTGCCTTCTGCACCTGCTTTTCTGGGATGATGTAACAATTTGAACCAGCTTGGGTCCAACCAATGACCTCCATTTGTATGATGTCATAAGCCTTTTTCTGGGGTTCCATTAAACATACCCTTGAAATATTTGCTCATATTAACATCTTATTATTTTATGTGCAAGACCATAAGGGTGGGACCATACTAGCACCATTTACTGAATAATCTATGATAGAGTAATTACTGACTAATTACTAAACTATTTAATAATCAATCATTAAATTAGCCTTCTCTTTCTTCATTTGAATGATATACAATATCTACTAATAAATAATAGGATTTCTTTTGGGGGTTAATAAGTAGAATGAAAAATTTTCTAAAAGCCATATTTAAAAAGTGAAAAGAGGGCAGGTGCTCAGGACACCACTGGTAGGACCCCAATCTGGAGCAGCCCTTATTCAGGACCAACCAGAGGAGGTGTCCTGCTAGAGCAGCCCCCACCTACCTGATGCCCCACGTGCTTGTTGAGCCTCTTTTGAGTCCTGCCAGCAGGTACTCAGAATACCACCAGTAGAAACCCATCCAGAGCAGCCTCTGCTTAGGACCAACCAGAGGAGGTTCCCTGCTTGGAGCAACCCCAGCCTACCTGATCCCCCTGCATCCTGTCTGGGACTCCTTGAGTCCTGCTGGAAGGTGCTCAGGACACCACCAGTAGGATCACCGTCTGGAGCAACCCCTACTCAGGACCAACTGGAGAAGATTCCCAGGACAATTTCCAGGTTCAGATCTGCAACCTTGAGTCTGGAACCAAAAGGTGGCACAAACAAGGACCCAGGCAGAAGTAGCATCTGGAAGAAGGTGATCATCAAAGGGCTGGTGGCTGATCCAACCCTTTGACCTGTAAGGAAAAGCTACCAGAGAACTGCCTACCTTCCTCACAGGAAATCTCAATTCAGAGATCCAGAGGAAGCTCTTCAAAAATGAAGAATCAAACTAGGAGAGGTCCACCTCAAACCCACAACTCCCCTAAAAATATTGCCATAGATAGGGACCAAGTTGAAAACATCATCAATGATCTCATTACTGAAAGGAACAATGAGCTAAAAGAAGACATGTTGAAAGGATTGAGTGAGAAGACTGAAGAGATGAAAAACTCTATTATCAAAGAAATAGACAGAGTCAAAAAGGAAGTAACAGAGCTAAAATCTGCACTCAATGATGTGAAAGGAACCATGGAAGAATTTAATAACAGACTAACTTCTATAGAAAACAGAACCTCAGCTCTTGAAGAAAGAACTTCTGAGAATTAGGACAGGCTGAGCAAGCTATAGAGCACGGATGACAAAAAAAAATAATTCACAAAACAAAACTGAATTTTTAAAATCTCTGGGATGAAGTGAGAAGAAACAATATAAAAGTAATTGAGAATACAGGAAGAAATCTAAACACAAAGAATTGGGATAAGGAATATTCTCAAAGAAATAGTTAAAGAAAATTTTGCCCATATAAAAATAAGTCAGCTATGCTCTTCTAGGAAGCTTATAAAACACCCAATAGGCCCAATCAAATAAGAAGTTCACCAAAACTCATCATAATCAAAATGTACAACAGGGAAGTCAAGGAAAGAATATTTAAAATGGCAAGGGAGAAACGCCAAATCACATTTAGAGGTAAACCATAAGAATCACATCTGACTTTTCAGCTCAGACTCTGGAAATTAGAAGATCATGGAAGGAGATCTTTCAATGCTTGAATGAACACAACATGCAGCCAAGAATACCATACCCAGAAAAACTCAGCTTCAGATTTGAGTGGAAAATAAGAACTTTACATAAGAACAAATTTGCAGCATTTGTGAACAGAAAGCCAGCATTACACAGAATCTTCAAAGATGAATTCCAGATAGAAGAACAAGCAAACATTCCCCAAAACCCACAAATAGAAGAAGTTCAATAAAGGTACATACTATCAACACATAACTAAGACAGCACAGAGCTTATTAACAAATACAATGACTGTGAACCACAACCACATAACTATTCTAACACTGAATGTGAATGGTCTCAACACATCAATCAAAGGACACAAACTAATAGATTGGATCAAAAAAACAAAATGCAGGGGCTGGAGCTTTTGCTCGGTGGTTACAGCACTTGCCCGCCATGCACGAGTACATGGACTCAAACCCCAGCACCCACATACACAACTAAGTGTTAGAGCAACAAAAGCCATGTGAAAAACTCAATAAGAATTGATTCTTTCTCTTTCCCTCTCTCTCTCTCTCACTGTCCTTCTCTCTTTAAAAAAAAACAAACAGTCTTTAAAAAGCAAAATCCAACAATATGTTGCTTACAGGAAATCCACCTTACAGCCAATGACATCCACACATTAAGGGTAAAAGGATGGGGGAAAAACCTACCAGGTATTATGGCCTGAGAAAGAAAGCTGGAGTTATAATTATTATATCTGACAAAGTGGACTTCAAACTTAAATTAATCAGAAGAGATAAAAATGCCACTGCATCCTAATAAACTGAATAATACAACAGGAAGATATAACCATAGAAAACACCAACACCCTCAAGATGTGAAAAAATTACTCCAAGAAATAAAACCACTTGTGGACCTCAACACAATAGTAGTGGGAGATTTTAACACTCCTCTATCACCAATAGATAGATCATCAAAGCAAAAAAAATAAATAAATAAAAATTAAAAAAAAATTAAGAGATCTCCAGTCTAAACAACACCATAAATCAGACTTAACAGACATCTGTAGAATATTCCACCCCCAATTAGCAGAGGTTACCTTCTTCTTAGCAGTACATAGATCCTGCTCCAAAATACATCATATTCTAGTTCATAAGGGAAATCTCAGCAAATATAAAAACATAGATATTATTCCATGCATCCTATCAGAACATGATTCCAAGACCCTAATAATTATAGCAAAAACTATAGCAGATAACACACATATACATGGAGATTGAATAAACACCCTGTTAAATGAAGAACGAATCCAAGAAGACATAAGAAAAATTAAGAAATTTCTGGAAGAGAATGAGAATGAAGACACAACACATCGAAACCACTGGGACAGCATGAAAGCATTCTTAAGGGGAAATTTTATAGCACTAAGTGTCCACATTAAGAATCAGGACATACCCCTAACAAATAAGCTTATGCTCCAAATCATATCTCTACAAAAGGAAGAACAGTTTAATCCCAAAGCCAGCAGAAGACAGGAAATAATTAATATCAAAGCTGAAATCAATCAAATTGAGAACAAAAAAATAACAATAAAAAGAATCAATGAAATCAAGAGAAGCTTCTTTGAAAAAATAGATAAAATTGATTGACCCCTAGCTAATTTAACTGAAAGGAGAGATTCAAAGCAAATCAACAAAATCACCAACAAAAAGGG
The DNA here is from genome assembly GCA_004027875.1 of Aplodontia rufa. Lineage (NCBI taxonomy): Eukaryota > Metazoa > Chordata > Mammalia > Rodentia > Aplodontiidae > Aplodontia > Aplodontia rufa. The sequence continues at coordinate 15,571 of PVKS010004927.1, read as the reverse complement.
GGTGATCACCACTGACCCCCTTGAAATCAAAAAGATTAACAGAACATATTTTGAAAAACTATACTCCTCTAAATCAGATAATCTGCATGACGTGGACAGATTTCTAGACACATACAACATCACTAAACTGACAGAGGATGAAATTGAAATCCTAAACAGCACAATAATAGGCACCAAAATCCATACAGCAATTAAAAGTCTTCCAAAGAAGAAAAGCCCAGGACCTGATGGATCCTCTGCAGAGTTTTACCACACCTTTGAAGAAGAGCTGACACCTCTCCTTATTAAGCTATTCCAAGAAATTTAAACAGAGTAACTCTCCCAAACACTTTTTATGAAGCAATGATAACTCTAATACCAAAACCCAACAAAGACACATCAAAAACAGAAAACTACAGACCAATATTCCTCATGAACATTGATGCAAAAATCCTTAATAAGGTTCTCGCAAACTGCATTCAAAAACATATCAAGAAGATAAATCATTAGAATTAAGTGGGCTTCATTCCAGGTATGCAAGGCTTGTTCAACATATGCAAATCCATAAATTTAATTCATCACTAAAACATAATTACTGACAAAACCATATGATCATCTCAATGGATCCAGAAAAGGCTTTCAATAAAATATAGCACCCATTTATGATCAAAACTATAGAGAAAATAGGGATCAAAGGAATTTTGAGAAGGCCATATATGCCAAACCCTCAGCTTGTATAATATTAAATGGAGAAAAGTTGAAAGCATTTCCACTAAACTTGGGAACAAGACAAGGCTATCTGCTCTTACCACTTTTCTTCAATATAGTCCTCGAAAACCTGACTGGAGCAATCAGGAAAGAGAAAGAAATCAAAGGGATAAAAATAGGAAAGGAGGAAGTCAAACAATCACTTTTTGCTGATGAAATGATCCTATACCTGGAAGATCCGAAAAACTCCACCAGAAAACTTCTAGAGCTAATAAAAAGATTTGGCAAAATAGCAGGCTACAAGATCAACACCCATAAATCGATAGTTTTCCTAAATGCCAACAATATTAGGCAGAAGAAGAAATTAGGAAATTGGTCCCATTCACAATATCCTCTAAAAGAATTAAAGACTTGGGAATTAATCTACAAGGAAAGTTATTGAATACTGAAAACAGAAATTGCAGAAGATCTGAGAAGATGGAAAGATGTTCCATGCTCTTGGTTAGGCAGAATTAATATAATTAAAATGGCCATTCTTCCAAGAGCACTATAGAGATTCAATGTGATCCCCATCAAGATCAAACTTGTACACTGAAGAATCACTTTCAAAATTTTTTAATTTTACTTCAAAAATTAAATTAGGACTAAAACTAAGAGTAGGCTACAAAATTAAAACAAATTCATCTGATGGAAATGTTTGACATTTGTTTTATACACATACAAAGCAAGACAATGCCTCTAAGAATTTTCAGGTCTTCTTATTCATGCCGAGTTATTTTTTTCTTATTCCTCAAGACTCATAGAAAAGGAAGTCCAGGTAAGTAATTGTCACACTTAAATATTATTTAAGAATGATAATCTAATTAAAATGGTTTTTAAATACTTTGCTATTTAAAATTAATCAGCTTACATAAAGTAAGATTTTATTTTAGGGAACAATGGAATAATTTAAGTTATCCAACAATATTATTTCATAATTGATAAGGTAAATGCTTTAATAAATTATCTTCTAAAAAAGTAACATAAATGCAAGCTTTCAAAGGTCTCAAACTAAACTAAAATTTAGTGAATTGATAAAAACATTTTATTTTCTGGATAAAGTAAACCAACAGATTCTGGACTTAGGTTAGCTAGTAGAAGGGGAAACTGCAGGCCCTTCCCTTGCTGCCTTTTCAGATCTGCAGAAGATGCCTGCCAATATTATATCTCTCAATCCGGAGAGTGATAGGCGTAGATAAGCTGACCCCCTCCAGGAAAACAACTTACAGATCCAACTTCCCAAGATCTCAATCAAAAGGGTTACTTCTCTATGATCCCACTCATAGAGACCTTCCAGTTAGCTGTTTTTCTTACACACAGATATCACATTATCACCAGATAGGTTATGAAAGCCACCATTCTTCTAGTCACACACACACACACACACACACACACACACACACACATTCTAAACTATGTATCAAGACTAAAATTGAGATTCCATCTCACTCTAGTCAGAATAACTATTATGAAGAATCCAAAAAATAATAAACACTGGTGAGGTTGCAGAAAGAAAGGGATCATTGCATCTTGGTGAGGGAATGTAGACTAGTACAGCCCCTAAGGAAAACACCATGGAGGTTTTTTTAAAAAATAAAAATAGAACTACCATTTGATCCAGCTATCCCACACCCAGGGATGTAGCTGAAGGGATCAAAGTCAGCATAGTCAGCATACTAAGAGATACCCACGTATCCATCTTTACCATGGCATATCCATGTTTATCATAGCACAATTCACAATAGCCACATCAAGGATTCAATAGAATCAGCCAAGACATTCACCGATGGATGCATAAATAAAGGCAATGTGATTATATTTATACACATGCACACACACACACATGTATATACATATATACATGCATATTTACATACGTACACAAAAATACAATGCATGTGTGTATGTATACATGTGTGTGTACACACACATATGCACACATACATGCATACACATACACATATACAAAAGGGTATTATTCAGCCATGCAGAAGATCTAAAGCATGTCATTGACAGGAAAACAGATGAAACTGGAGAGCATCATGGTAAGTGAAATAAGCCAGACTCATAAAGACAAGTATCACATGTTTTCTCTCATATGTGAAATCTAGGGGAACAAAAGAAAATAGAAAACATGAAAATAGAAGAGAAACTACTAGGGAAGAGTAAAGGTGGCAGAGGCTGTGGGGAGAAGGAAATAGATGTGCATGTGTAAAATTGTATCCACCTGTAAAAGTTACTTTTACAATTAATATACTAATACTTATAATAAAAAATAAAAACCATTGAAAGCAGGAAGCAACAGTTTCCTGTGTAGGGAAAAATAAAACTCACAGGTAAGGTGGGCACCAACTGTGCAACTGCTATATGGGTCACAGATCGCTAACTGTGCTCAGCCACCAGGGAGCTAAGATTCAGAGATGCATCAGTGACGGGCATCCCACCAGACCTCCTGGACTAGACCTGGTGACAGCACTGTTGGGACAGCCCTCATGGGGAAGTGATCCACACCAGTCTGGATGGCCCATCCTTGATGTACACAGGAAGGAGTGGAAGGACCTGCAGGACACACTGGAGCCCAGTGACCTCATCAGGGATCCATTCAAGGACATGTGGGTGGGTAAGGATTGGTGAAAAATTGATAAACTTCAAGAGTTTTGAAAAAAAGTAATAATAACCATGTCCCATCTGGTAGAGGAAAATAAAGAACCCTGTTGTCATTGGTTAAAAAAAAATTATTTTTGTTCAATGCTCCTCATCCTAAACAAAATATATGCAGGGTTAAGAGGCACCAGAGCATTTATAATGCCACTGTAACACTTTGATAACTCCAAAATATACATACACCATTTCAATTATGTCCTCACTGAATTAGGCAGGCGCCTAGAACTTCCACAGTCTAAAACAGTGTCTCTACTCCTTCAACTGTCTCTAAATCAGGGGCTTTCACAGTAATTCTCATCCACGGGTCCTAAAGGCTTTTAGCTGGCTGTCACCTACCCACTTCTGTGGTCATGCAAGGTGTCGTGCAAAAGTATCCCAAAAGTTAGCTTTACACATTTTTCTGTCTCTGTCTTCCTACCTCTCTCTCTCTCTCTCTCCTCCATCCATCCTCTCCCTACCTCCACTGAGCTTCCCTGCCTCTGAGGAGACACATTCACTGTCCTTAGGTTAAGAAGGGAAAACCTTTCATGGCTAAAATTTTGCAAGTCCCAAGGGACTTACCAGTTCAAGGTTCAGCACCATGGCTCAACCTACCAGTGGAAAAAAAATCTTGTTCAATCTTCCTCAGGTTACAGGTTACTTTTATTAAAAAAAAAAAAAAAGTCAGATAGAATCTTCTTTAGTTTGTCATCTGGTTTTTGTTGCTCTAACTCTTTAGTTGTGTATGAGGTGCTGGGGTTTGAACCTGGATCCTCCAGCACAATACTGCTGAGCCACTGCTCCAGCCCCGGTCACTTTTATCTTTGGTTATGCTGCCTGCTATTCACCTTTTCCCCAGTGACTTGAACCAAAGGCCTCATTTTGAGGCAAAATGCTGAACAGGAACAAGCTGTCTTGGCAGCAGGCTTTTATCTTCTGAAGAGTCGGTCATCAAAACCTTGTTGTGGGTGTTTATGTGCACAGAGAACTGAACTAATTAGCAGGTGATTAGAGGAATGTGACTATGATTAATGGAAGCTAACATGTATGAAGAGGAAGCTAGAGTTCCCATAAACTTTTTCTTCCACTTCCCTTGGTCTCTTGAGAAAGTTATAATGGCAGTTACGAAGAGGAAGCTATCAGCAAGCAGGACATTTGAGAGAACATTCTGATCTACAGCTTCTCAGAGGAATTGATTACTAATAGCCTTTAAGTTAGAGTGCCATTAAGTACATTTCAGATAAGACTCCTGAAACCAAAGCTTGTTTTCCATTTTACGTAAAAGAGATCTTATGATCACTCTATTCATGTAAGCAATCATACTTCATAAGAACCAGACCGACTGAATTCAAAGCACACCCCTCTTGGAAGGGAATCTTGAACGACAATGAGGAGAAAGCTCTACCTCCTGGTTTAAGTGTTTTTTCGCCTCATGGAAGGATTTCCTATTATTTCATTTTGTGCTTTACTGAGTACTTTTTGGTTCTGTTAATTCCAAAGAAGTGTTTTATTTTTTCTTCACCCTCTACCTTTTCTTCTCTTGTCAGAAAGAAATATCACTCCCACAGTTGTCTCCTTCTTTTCTGCAGGGAGAGGGAATCCTAAAATTGCTTCATTGTGCCAGGCGGTAAGGTCTTTTCACTCTAATGAAACGCTGCTCATTAAAATTAGGGCATTGTCACAAGATGCATAATGCACAGATTCTAGTTTGTAGAGTTGACATTATTCTTATTACACACCTTTCAAAACTTTCTAATTGAGCATAGTTCCAACAAGTCAAATCATGTTTGGATGGTGTAGGAAGAGTCCAGTGCTCTGGCACAGAACACTGTCAAAATTTTTCAAAAGCTAAATATCTACATACATGTACATTCACATGTCAAAGAGAAGCATATTTATACAGAGGAATTACGGTCACTAATAATTCAAAATTGGGAGATGAATGGTCATATAAACAAACTTGACATTTATTGCATTTCAAAGGACTCTAGCCATTACCTATTTCCAGAAATCCCATTGATGAATCTAACAGAAATTTAGGATAGGAAGGATTAAATAACTCTCAGATATAGCCAGATCCCTAAAAACTGATCTTACATCCAATTGTAAAGCACTTCTAGCAGTTGCAAACACTATTTCCAAAAACAGACTTTTTCTTTGAATTTTTGGCTTTTCCATGGTAATTCAAGTCCTTAAGTATAAACATATCAAATAGCTGCTTCTCCCATCCAGAACACCCACACATGATCTAATCATTCCTCATAGTGAGTCAATATGATCCTTCTTAAATTTGGACCCACTGGTTCTAGCTTTGTCTTCTTAAACTACACTAAAGAAATCTAATCCATCTTCTGTGTAAAAATGCCATATGCCAAAAGCCCACCCATCCTGTAACCCCCTTTCAAGTAAACATCCTTTTCCCCTACAGCCATGTGACATGGTTTCTAGACCACTAGCTATTTCAAACACCTTACTCTGGATATCCTTCAGGAATCTCTTAAACTGTCATTGGAAAGATGATTCTTGGTGAGGTCTAATCAACAAAAATCTGGCAAGACCACTTAGACACTTTCTATAAACCTAGCCTAAACCACAGGAGTTTTCTTGGCAGACATCTGCTTCTTATTCATTGAACTCGTAATCAGCTAAACCAAATGTCCTCCACCCAAGATTTGAGCAATTTAACTTGTGAACCCAAACATGTAGCCTTGCATTTAGACTTCTTACATTTCTTCATATTATATTTATTTCAGCTTTCTGGCTTCTTAAAGTAAAATTTTATTTCTGCTTCTTTATCTGACATACTAGTTATTATTCCTAAATTTTTTAATCTTTGAATTTAATTGATATGCCATTTTTCTAAATTCATTTATATAAACTATTTGAGGATGAAAGTATTTTAACATGTTTCTACAGAAACCCAGTCACATTGACATCAGTTCTATGGTCTTTCTCATTAGATAGTACCTTTCTGGCTCAACTACTCCAGCCTGACCTTCGTAAATAACCATTCCTCCCTGCTGCTTCCTTTCATTAGGGAAGAAACAGGAAAAATTAAAAAAAAATCCACAGCACTTTACCAAGATTTGTGGACACCCCATCATTTACCCCAGGTACACAAAGCCATATGAACTATATAATGGTGATAAACGAATCCATACTATTTACAAAAAGCAAGATGAATATATTTAAGACAGTTTTTTTTTGTTCTTGAGCAATTTGCAGGGCATATTCTGTACATGCATTGTCCCAGCTACCCTGTAGTCTGTATAAGAAAGAAAAACAGGTATATTTGATCCTAAACCAAATTTTGAGTGGCTTAAAGGGGTAAAACCAGAATTACTCATCTCAAATTTTAGGAAGAAAGATATTGTTTTACTATGAGGTATGATCATAGACAACATGATGGCAGGAGCCTGAGGGTTCACAGGAGATATATAATGTTTATACTTGGATACTGAGTTATTACATGGAAAGAAGACAAATTACAGTTTCAGAGCATTTCATCTCTGTATTTTATACTTGCTAGGATCTACCCCATAATCCAAGAAATTGAACTGGAATCCTCATTCCAACCATCTACCAAGGTGTGCAACCCTGACCCCTCTGCACCAGGCATATCCAAATCAAGTACTTATAGCTCATGCTTGATATTATCTTAAAAGATGAGCATTTAACTAAACCAATCATAAGTGCCCTTGAATTAAGGTGTATAGTGTTGATAATTGAAATACCAACACACCAATTCATATTTGCTGTTTAACAAAGACTGTCAATGTCCTAAACCAAAGAAACAGACCTTGAAAATTTAGACAACCCAGATACCTTTACAACATACAAGAAAATAATAATGCTCATTTATTAACACAAAAAAATCAGCAACAAAAATGCAATCATAAGAGGTGGGAAAGCTGACCTATGTGTAGGTGACTCCTCTGAAGTAAAATTGATTGTTATCTTCATTTTGATTTAATGCATTAATAACCAGAACTGTTAACCTCCAGATAGAATTAAATAGAAAATTTTAGTTTAAAGCCTTCCTGGTTTAGTAAAAGGGATATTACCCCCAAGGTTCAGTGTACATGTGTATTTAAAGCATTCTAATTGAAAATAAAATGCCAGAAATGCTTCAAAAGCAATTATCCACCAAAACAATAGTCATAGCACCAATATTACTAAGGCACCGTAGCAACGAGCCCTGCATGTTAGTTTTCCTTGATGATCTCAAATACTGCCTCTGAAGCTGTACCCCATCTCTACATTAAAATGTAACCAAGTCTGTAAAACTGTCATAACAACATCTGTTCCTAAACAGCAATTTACAAGATATTGAGTGGTTTTTAAATTTTTTTTTATTTTTAGGATGCTATAGTTAAACATAATAATGGGGTGCACTATGTCATATTCATAAATGCATGTAGCAGTTTTCTCAAATTTACCCCTCAGTATTATACCCTATCCTTCCCCCACCCACTTCTTCTACTCCATTGGTCTTTCATTTATTTCTTTCTTTAATTGGTGCATTATAGTTATGTATGAAATTGAAATGCATCGTGATATATTCATCCATGTACATCACATAATATGTTCAATTTTATTCCCCAGTTTTTCTCCTTTGCCTCCCCTCCTCTCTCATCCTTGCTCCCCTTCTTCTATTCTTCTAGTTTCCCTTCTATTTTTGGTGAGAGCCCTTTTTTTCATTCCTTATTCCTCTCTAGCTTTCACATATGAGAGACAACATTTGACCCTTGATTTTCTGAATCTGGCTTATTTTACTTAGCATGATGTTCTCCAGTTCCATCCCTTTGCCAGCAAATGATACAATTTCACTCTTCTTTCTGTCTGAGTAAAACTCCACTGTGTGTATGTACCACTTTTCTTTCTCTATTCACCTACTGATGGGCACCTAGGGTGGTTACATAAGTGGGCTATTGTGGCTTATGCTGCTATGAACATTGATATGCCTGTCCTAGTATTGTATGAGATTTTACATCTCTAGGGAAAATACCAAAAGGTGAAATAACTGGGTTGTAAGGTAGCTCCATTACTAGTCCTTTGAGAAATTTCCATATTGCTCCAGTGATTTTACCAATTCATAATCCCACCAACAACCATTAAGTTACACTTTATGCCATATCTTCACTATCAATTATTATTAATTTTATATGTGATGGTTGCTTTTCTGACTTCAGGGATATGAAATCTCAGGGTAGCTTTGATTTGCATCTCTTTGATTGCTAAGGATGTAGAACGATTTTTCATATATTTGTAGACCATTTGCATTTCTTCTTTTGAGAAATGTCTCTTTAGATCTTTCACCCATCTATTGGTTATTTGTTTTTTAATGTTAAAATTTTTTGAGTCCTTTATATATTATGGTTATTAGTCCTCTATTGGAAGAGATGCTGGAAAGGATTCCACTCCCCCATTCTGTAGACTCTTTCTTCAAGCTTTTGTTTCTTTATTGTGCAGAAGCTTTTTACTGTAATGCCATCCCTCTTAGTGATTCTTGGTTTTATTTCTTGAGCTGTAAGAGTCTTATTAAGGAAGTCAGTGCCCACACCATGTGCTGCCCCAATGTTTTCTTATAGTAGTTTCACTGTTTTTGGTGTTATTCCTATGTCTTTGATATATTTTGAGTTGATTTTTATGCCAGGTGAGAGGTAGGATCTAGTTTCATTTTTTATGCACATATATATATGTGAGTCTATAATATACATTTTAGGACTCCAACAAAAGTACATGCAAAAATTCTTAATAAAATGTTAGCAAATTGTATTAAAAAACACATTAAGAAGATTCCACACCCTGATCCCTGATTAAGTGGATTTCATCCCATATCTTGAATGTTTTATGATATATTTCACCTAAGAGAACTTAAACTAATATAAATATATATATATATATATACACACACATACACACATATATGTCACATACATGTATACTCTTGGATTATTCATAAGAAATTTTGGAAAAACTTTGAATTTCTAAGAATTTTATGACAATCAGCAAGTTTAGAAATGAAAGGGTTTGTTTTCAAGTCTTTGCATCAACTGATTTTTAAAATTTATTCATTTATTCATTTATGTTTTATTTATTTATTTATTTAGTACTGGGGATTGATCCAGGGATGATTTATCACTGAGCTATATCTCTAGTCCTTTTTATTTTTTATCTTGAGGTAGGGTCTCACTGAGTTACTTGTTACTAATGGTCTTCCTAAGTTGCTGAGGCTAGCGTTGAACATGTGATCCCCTTGCGACAGCCTCCCATGTAACTGGGATTACAGGCATGCACCACCACTCTGGTGCATCAAGTGTTTGTTAAACAAAAATTATCATTAAAAATGTATAGTGTTATAGCATAATAAGATTTAGAAGGAATTTTGAAAAATCATCTTAAACTCTTAACTCTATGAGTGAGTGAAACTCAGTGAGATGAGTAGTCTTTTTTCTGCATGGAGACTTACAGAAAAGATCTCACAACCCAGAACTCCCACAGGGTACCATCATCCCTGCTGTTTTGAAAAAAAATTCCTTAGTCATTAATGGTGAGCGCCAGTCTTTCTTCTCTGAAATTCCCCTTTTGTACAGCCTACTGCTGGTGGAGAGAAAAAGAACAGTTTCTCTCTTCTAACACATCATATACTTGAAAGCTTTTGTTAGGTTGTTCTGAACAATTTTTTCCTCAAACTTCTAATTCCCAAAGAGAATTAGAGAAGAGATTTTCACAACTTTTACTCCTCCAAAACTTTGTTTCTGTGGGCTAAGTTAAGTGTGTTTGTGGTAATTCAGCCTTACTCAGTTAACCATTGCGTGTGATTCACAGTGACTTTAGTGACTTTCACCTTCTTAGCCACTGTAAGTTGGATACTTCCCCCATCTTGGGAGGGGACAGTAGATGAAAACAAGACTCTGGAAGCAGATGGAGTGAGTTCCAATATTAAGTGTTTACAATACTGGTATTTTGGCAAGTCACACAAACTCTTTATGTTTCCTTATTCATGAAACAGGGATGATAATAAGACTGGTGATGATAACAGGATATATGAGAGTTAGCCACCTCCTCATCGTTATCGTTAGTTCAATAGTTAGGTAAGTAACTTGAGCTGAATCGCAGACCTTTCTTCATACCATGGTGCTTCCATTACAGGCAAGTTTCAATTCCACACAAAAAAGGACAAAAGCTAAAATAAGTCAAGCATCACTGAAGAGCCCATAAGATAACAAGTGAAAAGTACCATTGGTCAAGAGCCAGCAAGGTCTAATTGATTCGTGTTATGCTGCCAATCCAACAGTTCATCAAACACATAGGAAGACAATCTAAAATCTCTGCTAATGTGATTTCTTATCTGACTTTCTCAATAGCTTTTCTCAGCTAGAGGAGGGAACACCAGCCCTTGAACATAGATCGGGAAGTTAAATGGCTGTGCAAATCACTGAGCAAAAGAAATGGGAACCTGGGATTTCCAACTTAGGTCTCCACACCCAGACTCCAACTTCAAGCCTTTCATAGCCGCTCACTACTTTCATCTTTTACCACAACCACTTGATTGCAGCCTGAATTTACTGCTATTTCTACAGGGTTTTGCACAGTGAGATGAGTTCATTACATTTTTCAGAGGAAGACGGCTTGTATGTAGAAGATTTTACTTTTTAAATAAAGAAGACCAATTTTAAAATTGGTTGTTAAAAATAGATTTTTATTGGTTGAAAATCATTTTAATGATTGAAAGTCATTTCCTCATTCTAAGTAAAGGAAACCCGTTTGATTTTTATGCTACCCATAAGTTTTTAGCAGGTGCTAAATTGATGGTAATAGGATTGGCCTTGCTGCTGATGACAATGGATTTGGCTGATGCCTTACCAGATATGCAACCACAGTATCATTGTAGTCAGCATCCCTTACTGCTGCAGTCTTGGCCTGGATTGTGAATTTCCTAAATAGCCATCATTTGGCTACATGCCTTTCAATTTAGTGTCTAAACTATGGCAATCAATTATTTTGCTCTGCTACCTTTAGCAGACTGTGTTTATAGTACTATGCCACCCTAAGTAATTTTGACTCCAGGAAATTTGCCTATATAAAGACTGCAAACCTAGTAAAGATAAATTTTGTACAAAGTCAGATTATCTTAGAGACATATGTAAGAGTGTTCACAAGTGCATTTATTAATATTTGATGCACTTAAAAAACCAGAGTGGGGGGAGCATCTGTGGTGAGATGAACATATGTAGCAAGCTTGTTCACTGCTTGCTTGAGATTGTTGATATTGATATATATATAGACAGATAGATATGTGTATCTTCAGTAATTACTCAACTTGTAAGTGTTAAATCTGAGGAATCTGTTAAGAATCTCAGCACAGCAGAGTAAGTTAGTATTCAATAATAATAGTATTTGAAATAATAGAGAAAAATGTTCTGAAGGTAGTTTTATAGTCAACCTTGTTCAACCAAGGGGAGAAAACTATGTATAGAAATCATTATAGTTACCACTTAAGAATGGGAAAGAAGGGAAGGAGGGATAGATGATACTATTGTTCCATGTGACAAATCCTTCCTGAAAAATTCTAGTGTTAGTTTCCAAATATTATGTGCATGAACTGTAATCAATTTGGCAAAGAAACAGAAAATGCTACAAAAATGCACTAAGAAGAGAATGAACAAGGTATGGAAGAAAATGTTAAAGAGCCATTTGGGGCTTTTTTTGGGATAAGGAAAATAAATATATAATTATTTAGTATCAACTTTACATAACAGAATGCTGATATTATAACCACAGGAGGAATATGCCTCACTTAAAAGTCTTAATTCTGACTCTAAACTTCCCCAATTTGAGCTTTTCAAATCAATACATATTCATTCATCACTAGCAATCCTACCTCCCAAAGCATTATCATATAAAGTCATAATTAGTGTCTAATTATTTTAAGAAAAACTGTTCTTTAGCAGTATGCTATGGAATGAGTCTTCAGTTGATCTTAAGCCTCATGTATTCACCCACTGTTACTCCCGTGCTAATGTTTTATAATTATTCTAATAGACTACGTGGCTACTTTTCAAGATGCTCTATTAGACCAATTACTCACAAAAACCTTTGCTGTCTCTTGCCTCTTTACAAGTGGGAGGCAGTTGGAAGTCTATCTTTACCAGATGGAGTGGGGAACATGTGCCCAGCTTGGGTAATGCTACTCTGACATCAAGGATAAAAAAGTTTCCAGAAGACTTTCTAAAAGTGGAGAAAAGTGCTCACTCTCCAATTGTTACCACTCATTTTGTCCTTTTTATATGAATTTTGTACAGAACCAAATATGTAAGCAATGTTTTGGACATTACCATCCCTGAGCAAGGGGTGGCAGTAATACTATACCATCAGCACAAGTAAGTGCCATGCCATCTCTCTTTTAATAGTGGAGTCCAGGGGCTGGAGCAGTGGCTCAGCGGTTACAGCACTTTCCTGGCATGCCCAAGTACATGGGTTCAAACTCCAGCACCACGTACATAATGGAGTATCAGAGCAATGAAGGCCACATGAAAAACTAAATAAAATTGATTATCTCTTTCTCTCTCTCTCTCACTATCCCTCTCTCTCTAAAAAAAAAAAAGAAAGAAAGAAAGAAAGAAAGAAAGAAAGAAAGAAGAAAAAAAGTGGCACTATATCTATTGTAAATAGGCCCTGTATACTTCGGTGGCCACGGTCATAGCGCCTCACTTTTGCTTTCAGCGTTGTAGCTTCTTATCCCCTTTCCCTGCCTCTCACAGAGGCCAAAAGGAGTGGTGCTGAGGCACCATCTTGAATCCCTAGCCCAGCACTCCACCACTCCCCCACAGCTCCCATATCCTGGCACACTGTTGACACATGGCCATGGCTGCCTGTATGCTCCCCTTCCTCAGGTAGCAGCAAGCTTGTTCTTGTCTTACTCTTAGCTCCACTGGTCAGGGCTGAGACTTTCACTTCATCCTCAGTCTGCCTCACTAAGTGGATGCCTCTTCTTGACATTGCTCTGCAATGAATGGGGAGCCTTCGAAGACTCCCATGTCATTTCTCCTCTTACATTTTAGGGGCTGTGCCTCCTCCCTACTGAAGAAAGCTATGGGGAACTCTTCGTCAAAATTATCTCAGAATTTGAAATAGCTGGTTCTCCTCATGCTTTTACCATGAGATTACTTTCCATGACTTTGTGATTCCTCCTCTGCTCATCAGCATCCTAATACTAATTGTGCTTTATATCTTGTGGATTTGTTTCTGTTACTGGAAACCTAAACCAGACTGAGGAAGAAAAGTAAAGTTAATTCAGCCATCCAGGATATAATATTAGCAAACAAGTGGAAAGGAGTGAGAGATGGGAGAGAGATGGCACAGTGTCACCTTCTTGAGAGTCAGTGATGACCACTGCACAGCCAGGCATAGAAATGTCTGTCCAGGACTCAGAACCCATGTTTTCCCTCTACTGTTTCAAAAGTTTCAGGAAGCTGTATTGTAGAATCATCCATTCTGTATTTTAAAGTGTAAAACAACCGCCTCCCTTGATAGTGCAGAAGTTTCCATTTAATATCTGATAAGTTACTGCTGGCCTGCAAGTGATTGCTTTGCCCTCACAGTGTTGCTTAATAATCTGAACTTTACTGCTTTGGGGCAGATGAAGTAACGTCAGGTTTCATAAATCTCCCGCCATTCCTACGGCGGTAAACTTTACTGATTCACTTGTTTGCACGATCAGGTTTTAGACCTCTATAAGCCATGTAGGTCCCATGAAAATCACAATTGTCTTTTTCACTGTAAAACCAGAAGTATGCCAGGATAGTGCCTGGTGTATCAGAGACGCTAAATTAAAAAAAAAAAATGTATGTGGGAGTAAAGAAAGAGATGTAAATATATAACAAAAAACTGACTGCAATAATAAACTACACTAATATCTGACTATGTACTATGTAGTAATATACACAGCAAGTGACTTAGACTCCTGTGCTATCCCAGCACCAACACATTCCTGGGCATCTCTATTTATGAAATTTAGTCCCTCTGAATACCACCATATTCTCCCATCCTGGCTCAGTTAGCTGTTTCTTTTGTGTGGAACTTCATTATTCCATTCTGAAGGCACACCATTCCTTATTTAGTTATCTGAAACCTTCACTAACCATATACCTTTGGAGCACAGGGCCTCGGTCCTATTTACAGCTGCATTTGCAACATACAGAAAAATGTCTAATTGCTAACACTTAGTAAATTCTCAAGTCATTTATGTAGCGCAAAGAAATGGATGATTGACTCAAATCATTTTATTGGTTCATTTTATTGGTTGCTTTCTATATTTTATAATATGAGAGGTCAGTTATAGTTATATTCAAATAAACTGAGTAAAAACATATTTTTCCTAATACTTTGAAATTCTCTATATATCTCTAAAGCAATGAGGTGAAGCATTCCCCCCCCCTCTCTCTCTGTGTATAAAATGAAGGAAGGGTTGTAGTCCAAAGTTTCTTCCAAAAGAGATATTAGAGCAGACATAAAAACCGTTCTGGGGAACTGCTGAAATAGCGTTAGCACCTAATCTCTAGCTCCATTGAAGTGCCAAGGAAGAAAATCTGGACTTCAAATTGCAAAGCTGTGAGTGGACTAAGCAAGGATGGACTGACAAACATAGTGAAGGAGGATTTTGCAATAATCTGAATGAAATAGGATAAGGACGTAAATAAAAGCAGAGGCTACAGCCATGGGAAAACAGAATTGAAGACACATCTGCATGTGGCACAAAATTGCTTGCACTGATCATTAACCAAGTTCAGATCTTCCACATCTGTCACCTATCTGCCAGTTTGTGAACTCAGAAATCCACAGGGCTTAATCCCAGGCAACATTTTGATCAAAGAAAGCTCAAACCAGTCTGCACAGATTTCTTTAATTTTAATATTGACACAGATTTTGCTTGCATTTTTCTACAATTATGAAGAGGATGCAGCTATAGAGAGCTCAGGTGCCATATCTCTCTTGGTCCTTCCTCACATTTAGCTGTACTCTCTCCCACGAAAACCTGCATACCTTAGCACTATGTACCATAGCACAATTATCTGTACCATTGATTATGTATTTGTATCTGCCTAACCCACTAGAACATTTGTAAATATTTGTCTTAAGGATTTGTGATGATCACAGAGCACTTTTGAGTTGATCTTTTCTGTTTTAAGACTAACAC
>PVKS010004926.1:0-89025 GCA_004027875.1 Aplodontia rufa | reverse complement strand
GCCCCCCCAATTACCCTCCCTTATTCCTCCCTTCCCCTTCCCACTATAACTCTAAAAAAAGTATTAGATTGTAAAGCATTACATCTATCTGGATTTAATTCATGCTACTAGACCAACTTTCTCATTGTCCAGGGTCTAGTCCCCACCTCCACAGATGAGTGGAGACAATGGACCCTTAGATCTCTGAATTAAGCTGATTTTACTCATCATCTGTTATTCTTGTTTTTATAAGTTAATATAATGCATTTCTTTTTTATTTTGGTGACTTTGCTCCTATCCCTGATATTCCTTGGTGCCTTCTTTTATACGAGAAGGACTATTAAAAATGGCCACATGTGGGGCTGCAATGGTGGCTCTGTGGTTACGGTGCTTGCCTGGCATGTGTCAGTACACGAGCTCAAACCCCAGCACCATATACCCAATGGAGTCTTGGAGCGACAAAAGGCACATGAAAAACTAAATAAAGGGGCTGGAGCAGTGGCTCAGCGGTTTTGGCGCTTGCCTGGCAAGCATGAGGACCGGGTTCAAACCCCAGCACCACGTACACAACTGAGTGTTGGAGCAACTAAGGCCATGTGAAAAACTAAATAAAGTTGTTTCTCTCTTTGTCTCTCTCACTGTCCCTCTCTCTTTAAAAACAAAACAAAACAAAACAAAAACTAAATAAAAATTCTTTCTCTCTCTCTCTCTCTCACTGTCTTTCTCTCTTTAAAAAAAAAATGGCCACATGTACTTGGTCCATAAATGGAGCCTCTTGACTCTTGTACTTGCCCTCAGGTGAACAAGCAAAGAACCTTATGTTACCCTTTAGAAGCATTAGATACCAGTATGACTGATGATATCAACTGTGTTGGAGAAGAATTCTCAATTCTCCTGTGTAGGGAGACATCACCTGGCTACTAACAATTCATGCTAAGTGTAGAAAAGTCTTATTAACATAAAAATTTAATTAGTTTTTATTTTAATTCTAATATTTCTTTCCCCCTCTATGTTTATCTACTGAGTTTCTTCAGGAACAAACTAACCTTCTTAAAGCTCGCTTCCCCTATATTCTTCATGGGTCCCATGCCAAACTTCTTTACCATTTACCATGTATCTATGTATTGGTTTTACAGCTTCCAAATAGCTTCTAGTTTTCTCACCCTCCCCTAAACTCTATTTTATTCTTTGTTATAGCTACATAATCTTTTATGCCATTGCTCTCAGTGTAAAAAGGTTTTAGAAGGAAAAGGAAATTTGTAAGTTCAATATAATACCTGAAATTAGAACCTCCAATATTTTTAAAATTTTTATTTTAACTATAATAGAAATTTGCAGGAATTTTAGAAAACAGATTTTTGATGGTATTGGTTTTATTTTATTTAGTTGTAATAAGTACATGTACTAAGAACACAAACAAGAAACTTTTTTTACTCCATTGACAGTGGATAATGTAGAACTTAGGTATTTCCAAAACTTCTGAGTATGCCTAGATAAAACTTACAATCGTTTTTATAGATTTTAAAAGCTCATATTGTGCATCCATATTCGTGGTGATATTACTAACACTAACCAAAATGGTGAAGCAATCCAAGTGTCTATCAATAAAGGATAGAGAAAATAAACTCATACAAATAATGGAGTATAATTCAGCCCTAAAAAGAAAGTAGATTCTGATACATGGATAAATCTTGAAAACATTGTACTAGGTGAAATAAACCAGTGCAAATAAGTTATAGAAGTTACTCAGCATATTCAAATTCATAAGGCAGACAATAGAATGGTGGTCCTTGGGGATGGGGAAGTAGTAAACGTGGAGTAGGTGTTTAATGGGTATAGAATTTCAGTTTAGGAATAGGAAAAAGTTCTAGAAGTGGATAGTGGTGATGGTTACAAAATAATCTAAATGTATTTAAGTGCCTGAAATGCTCAATTTTATGTGCATATATTACCACAATAAAATCTAGTAAAAAGTATTGGAGGATATACTTTTTTGGTTCACATATACTATAAAAATTTTATTACGATGCCATATACTGTAAATTAAGGAGGATTCTGCCTTTATATGCATATCCTATCCTCCTTCTTTTATGCTTTAGAGAAACTAAACTTTCTCATTTCCAAAACACACACAATTTGAAGATATTGCAAGTAAATGTACAGATCTTAATTAATATAGTGTTCCAACAGATGAGAAAGAACAATTAGTTGTTTGACATTTGCAAGTACAGTATTTTAATTGCCTGCCATAATTTTCTGAATCTTCGGTTCCTAGTAGGTAAATTGTTAGATTCATGCTCTATGTGAGTCACTTTTCTTGCTACTTTATCAATAGCATCCTCACACACACCGTTATTTGCTTAGATATTGTGCTTGCTTTGCAGTTCTGTAATATGCGGATTCTGAATTCATAGCCTTGCTTTTCCTTCAGACTCTTGCATTTAACCACACATGGGTATTAGAAAGACATTTACTATCTCTAAGATTCACTTTTCTGAATCATAAAATGGAGATAACTGCCAGTTAAGAGAGTTGATGGACGATTCTATGAGGTATCACACATGGAAAGGAACTGATAATCTGTGGCATCTAGTAGCTGTTTTGTGGCCAAATTGCAGTTAGATTAAAGAAAATTAGACCTTTTAGTATCAAGCAGTTATATTCAAATGAAAAATTAGATAAACTAATTCTTTCTAATTCCTTTGTTGAGGAGCTTAACTAACACACCTGGGATTTTAATAATTTCAGTTTATTAAATCCCAAAATTAGATAACTGCTCCTGTGGAAGCAGTTCCCTACAATGTGGTTGTTAAGCACATTTTAGTTAGGCAGAAAATCTTAGCGTGTTTTAATACACTGCTTAAAAGTATAGTTAGAAATAATACTTCCCGAGGAGGCTGTGTTTAATTTTATCTCCTATCTCCACAAATCTGAATATCTTTACAAATATTCTATATACGATCTCTTTCAAAGCATCTTAAAACTAATCCCCAAATATCAGAGTGCTCATTTAAATTTGTATTTCTTATATTTTGAAAGAAATTAAAATGGTATGTTTTTTTTCAGTGGGGGGAGAAAAAAGATAGAAAAAGGGGGAAAAAGAAAGCAAGCTTATTTAAGAGAATCATAAGAGCTACAATTGTTTATGATTAGGCTAGTGCATTTTCTACTATGCAATGCTAACATTGATGTAAACATCTATTTTTAAAACTCCCTTTAGAATATAAAAGAAAAGCATTTCTGTAAGGTTAAAATTCATGAGGGTTGTTTCTTTTATATTCCTACTAACTACAATGCAAATTGCTTTATCATTTTAGAGTTTTATTGAAAGAGGTCAGCATCTTATTTACCAGTACTCTTCAGTGCTACATTATGGTTAAATATTGATTTTAACATTTCCTCAGGTTCTCTTTAGAAATATAGACTAAAGGTATGATAATTTGAAATAGATCTCGGGAACTTCTTTTATAGCTTTTTCCATTTGTTTGCTTGATGTTGGCAGTAAATACGGTCTCAATTTTATTCTAATTTGAAAAAGCTCCTTATTACATATTTGTTTCTGGTAGGTAAACGAATGAGGCCTTGGATCCTTGAGCCTCGCTAACATCTTCTGAGCTGCACACTTTGGTGATACGTAATATGTAGTCCGTGGATAACTGGTTCTTTCATGTAGACTGCAGGGCTTCTGCTTCTTGCCTACCAGTCAGCGTCCCAGTGAGGCTGTCCTGCTCCTCGATGCCAGGTCTACACTGTAAGGGGTGAAGGGAGGTGATTTGTAGGAAATTTAATTACAACCTGCGTTTGGACTTTTTCTTTTTTTGAATATTGGAGCCCTGAAGCCTGGCTCACTAAGGCTCTGAACCAAAGATGAGTATTGAAAACTGAAATCTATAAAAAATTTATGTCTTGTTTTCTATGAGAATAAAATTAATAGAATTTCAGTACCATTGCACATAAGAAGTTTATTAAATTGGCTCAGAGTCAAAAATTAATTACGCACGTTTCAACAGTTCATGGTACGCTTTCTTCTTGTTCAATCTTCTAAGTATAGCTCTGCTCCATATGATTTTTGGAACTCTGTATACTGAATTTTAATTGTGCTCATACATAAGCTATTTGGTAGAATGTCCAGGCCCAAGAACTGCAGACTAAAACAAACTGGCTCATAAAGCTCATCTGTGAGCACTTGACAGGAATGTAAATATTCCTGTCACTCCCAATACCTTAGCCATTGCAGTTGGAGAATCTCCCCTTTATTGGAAAAGTCAACTCTAAGGCTGCTTATTGTTTCACTAATATTCTGTTGGTAATATGCCACTTTGTAAAGATTTCTTCATGAGTTCCAGAAAGCATTTGGCTCCCAACAATACAAAGGATCATTGCAAGCGTTTTTGGTCAGTTTTGATTGAATGCAGATTGCAGGATTGTTTTGCTAGACCACATTATTCTTTCAAATGTTCCTTCAGTAGTCGCACATTGCTTTCTAATGATAATCATTTGCATTTCCAGAACCCTTTTTGCCCTTATGCTTTACAATGAATCCATCTCTGTCTTCACTTTGCTTCCCTCTGGGTTGAAAAGAGGTCTGTAGCTCCTGGTCTTGCAGATGGCCACCTTAATAAGTGGCTGCAAAGGAAGAATATGAAGAGAAAACCACCCAGCTTAGGCTCTGGAGCGGCTAATGTACGTACAGCTTGGTTCTCACACTCACAGAAAGAGAAAATTCCAAAAACAATCTATGAACTCCATTTCATCACCATTTTTTAAGAAAATTTTAATGCGACTGTTATGGCTCTTAGACTTCTAATATAATGCAAAAGGTAAACTGAAGGTTAGGCAATTCAACTGGATATTTGGTCCCAACCCGCTCCCAGTTTTTCTTTCATTGTCTGCCGCCTCCGCCCCCACATGCTTCCTCCTCGCTCCACTTCTGGTGGTCCATGGCGCACACTGCAGCTGTTTCTCCCACACAGTGGAAACGTTCCCTAATGTGTCTGCACACTTCCAGGTTTTGCTCATGTGGGAAAAAGAAAAATTGAAGAAAGAATGAATTTCTGGATTGGCCTTATTTCCTGTTGAGCCTTTTTAAAGTGCTGAAATAGAGAAGAAAATTTAGACCTATTCATCTTTCCCACAATGCTAGCCATATAAACCATTTATAAAATGATTTTCTTTTTAATTTAATAAGAAGCAAGTAAATAAACAAATGAGTCTTACTGTGCAGGCATTCAGAAAGCCCATGGTAAAAATTTCCTGTCAGAAATTAGTTTTTTTTAAATAAGAGTTACCATAAATGCTTCATTTATT
The DNA here is from genome assembly GCA_004027875.1 of Aplodontia rufa. Lineage (NCBI taxonomy): Eukaryota > Metazoa > Chordata > Mammalia > Rodentia > Aplodontiidae > Aplodontia > Aplodontia rufa. Next base: position 83,739 of record PVKS010004926.1, on the reverse strand, counting down.
TGGAAAATTAGAGTATGTAGTTTATTCTACATAAAACTTAAATACTGCATCTTATAATTGTCAGATAATTTTTATAAGGAGTCAATCTGGAATATGGTACCAGATTGCTGAAAAAATGAGACTCGGATAAAGAAACAACTTTCTTATTCTCCATTCCCCTTCCATATTCTCTGTGGAGAGATTTCTTTGCCTTTGGACCACATCTTGGATAGCAATCTTATTTTATGTGTTTACTTTTTGATAATAAAGCTCCTTAAGTCAAAAAATAGTCTCAGTGTAGACATTAATATTTAATGTCTATATTTGGGAAACAAAGTATTTCTTTGTGGTGCTTGGGATCTAACCCATGGCTTTGCCCATGCAGGGAAGCTCTCTTCCATTGAGCTACATCCCAACCCAACAAAACTTCTTTAGTTTGTCCTTTCTCAGCATCTTTTGTTCTCCCAATCTTCCCAGTTACAGATGCAAAGTGTCAAGTGAAGATGTGCGTGTGGAAGAGAGAGAGGGAGAAGGAAGAGTTTGTTGTATAGTGGCAATTTAATCTTGGGTTCTCTTTACTCTGCCAAATCTGCTCTCTCCTAAGCCCAGAGCTCAGTCAGAGTAAAAGCAGAAGGGAGAAGAGGCAAGAAAAGGTATTCCTGACTACCTCTGATTTCAGAGTTTTGCCCTTGCCCTGGTGATATTTGAAGCTTATTGTCCATTAGGACCAATCAGTTCAATTCCTGACAAGGATAATACCTCCCATGCTGCAGCTTCTGCCGCTACTCCCACCAGCAAGGACCATGACATCTGCAGCACCTCTCTGCAGACACTGTCTCTCTGCCGGCATCATGAAGGATCTTTTACCCCCTGCCATTTTTTAATGGATTGGAGCTTGGAGAGGAAGCCCATCATCAGTGGAACAATTTTCCAAATGGATCTTTTGGTCACTTGACAAAACAGGTATGGAACAAAGAGAAATTCACTGAGGCAAGACACAAACTTCAGAGAATGAAGAGAAAGCTGTTCATTGGACTCTGAAGAAGAAAGAGCCACCCATTTCCCCCCTGTGAAGGCAGTGGCAGATGGAGTTTATATTCCCAAGCTCTCCATGGAAATTCCCCTATTCTTGTCTTCCAAACCCTGAACTATTCCTTAGCTTCTCAGTGGAGTGAGTAATCAAGGATCTTAGAACTCCAAATATAGATAATGTCTGTCCCTCATTGTTTTCTATAATCCCTCTCTGAATTTAGGGTTTGTTAACAACTTTTATTTTGGGAGTTGGCCACAACTGAGACTAAAAGATGTTCAGATTTTTCTTAATTTTTTTATGAGGTCGTGAAAAACTAGGGAGTCAATTAATATTTATTGAGTGCTTCCCATGTGCCAGATATTATTGGAAAAGTTGAAGACAGCACTGTAGCAAAATAGATTCTTGTTCTTATGGACACTTTGTCATTAAAGCAGAAAATAAACACATACACATACACAAAATAAGCAAGTTAATCTAACCCACAATAGATATGTAACAGAGAGAAAAAAATAGAACTCTTCTTTGAGGATGTATGTGCAGTGAGACAAAATTTCAAGAAGAAGGTAGCATTTAACTAAAGACCTGCTGCTGTGAGGGAAAGACTGGGATCCCACTACCAACACTTGAACAGTGCCTTTTAAGAACAATGTAGATTTGTGAATTAGAATGCTCAGGCTTAGATCCATGCCTTTACCTGTTGCACAACTTCAAGTAAAATTGCTTAATCTCTTAGTTTTCTAAGTTGAAAAATCAGGCTATTCTTCCCCAGTCATAAAATTTTTGTGAAGATTCATTTCAATCAGTTATAAAATACCTGTCACTTTAAGTTCTATATTGTATCTCTCACTATGATTGGAAAGGCAATATCAATAAGTTTATGAATTTGTAATTAAAGTTGTAGTTGCAGAGAGAAAGTTGGTGGTTTCAAACTATAGATGAGGGTAGTCCTATGAAATTGGATGATACCAAGGGAATAAGTATGGATGATTATGAAAATAATATTTAAGGATTAAGTTGTAAATCTTGAGCACTAAAAGGATTAGAAAGGGTAGAGATAAGAAAAACCCAACAAGAAGGGCCCATAGTGTTCAAAGAAAGAGAAGATGATTGTGGTACGTGTGAACTCAAGGAAGACTGTGCTTCAAGGGGGACAGAGTTGGGACAGTGTCAAAAACTGCTGAGAAGTCGAGTAAGCTAATGCCATGAGCTGAGGCTGGACTTCACACTGGCACTGTGCAAATTTTGATAAAGGTGATTTCAGTGGAACTGTGAGGAGAGAAGCAGTATGTCCAAGGAGGAGAGGAGAAATTGGAAGCACTGACTGTAGACAATGATGTGAAGGAAACTTTGGGTACAGTGAAGGAGACAAATTGAGTTAACTGGTACAGAAAGTGCTAAATGAACAGTATTCTTAAAATTGAAGGAAAAATCCCAAACAGCATTCTGGTTGACAGAAATGGTGGGGCAGATAGAGGGAAATAGAGGATTATAGAAGCCACATCTCAAACTTGAGAAAGTAAGATTTCATTTCAGGCTTTGGGCATTGATTAATAGGAACAGCTATGGATCATGTGTTAGGTTGGTGATGTTCTCTTTGGCGGCTTCTATTTTGGTCTTAATTCGGTGAAATGGAAACAGGATCATCTATTAAGACCAAGAATGTACTGAATGTTTGAGGAGTTCAAACCATTCATCAGGGTGTATGGAGGGGACATTTAGGATGATTGGTGGACAGAATTAAGAGCTTACTTTACATATTCAATCAGGAATACATTGGATCTATTTCATTGTTTTGTATTTTTTTCTATGTTAAGACACAAGGGTGCAGACATAAAAGAACTATGTATTGGATTGAATTTGCATTGTGATTTAATAAAACCAAAAGGGCAAGAATTATATTTGACCTTGAAATTCAACAATCTATGAAAATAGAGTAAATAAATGAGGAACAGATAGACAATTAAAATGTGATATCAGTGGGGCCAATGCTAGTGGTGGAATTCCAAAGGGAATGAGTTAAAAAGAGAGGATGCAGTGGTAATAGCATGGAATGCTTAAGGTTAAGGCTGTGGCAGGTTGCAGTTCCTGGGAATGGCAACAAGACTCACCTAAACTGGATGACACAGTCATTGAGACAAAGATCACAAGGAACTGAGATGCTGGGGTCCTAGAAAGAACATTTATATGGATATTGAATTCCTGAGAATTCTGACAACGTAATATTACAGAAATTGACAGAGAGTCAACAGCTAAAATCTTTAAGGAATTGGGAGACTGATTCAGGAATAGTAAGACTTGCAATAAGGAAACTGATCTGATCAGTAATGGATTTAAAATAGGGGTTTGCAAGGTATTTTAAGGAGATAAGATACTAATTGATGTTTATTATTTCTTCAGAAGTTCTTTTGTTTATCCAAAGACTTGAGAAAATAAGATCTCATTTTACAAAAAGTTCAAAGATTCCATTTTTGTGGAGAGCTGGAAGAAAAGCAATTTGTGTTATAATCTTTACTGGCTGAATTTAAATTTGCCAATAAATGTTTAGGGAAAGCATCCTCTTTCCTATTGGTAACATCTATGGCACGTCCCTCCATCCATACCCCTTTAGCGTCCCATGGGGGCATAATGTTATGACAGCAAATTTTAATTATCAAGATACCTAAGTAAAGCTAATTTTTATAGATGAACTTGGCTTCTTCTGTATTCCAGCACAGAGAGGTAACAATAGAAAAAGGTCTTCCTTGTATTTATTATGCTGATAGTTTACATTTCTAAAGAATCATACTAATTCCTTAAATGTTTACCATTTGTATCAATAATAAAATTAAACCCTGAATGTAATCCTCACACTGGAAATGATTTTCTTGTGTATTCTGGAATCTTCTCTGCTCCTACGTCGGGCTGCTCACATACATATGTATCAGATGATCTAAATTTCCTGAGTTGTTTTTTGTAGTCTCTGTTCTCAAGATTTCCAAATGAGATATGCAGTTAACAACTGTTCATTTTTAATCTCAGAGGAAATGCTCATTAAAGAACTACCTGTGAATCTTTTTTATTTCAAAACAGTGAAAGGAAGGCCAAAGAAGTAGTTTATAAATAGTAAGTGGTGGCCATAATAAAGCATACAGAAGTTAAGGTGGATCTTAATATAAAATTACTTTTGTATGTGCACGTAGTGCTGGAGATTAAACCCACAATTTCACATATGCTGGGCAAGCATTCCACCACTGAACTACAGTCCCAGTCCTGTTTTTGAATTCTTAAATGGATGAAGGAAAATTTAATTTTTGTATTATGATTTCATAGTTAATGGATGTTCTTTCTAAGATTGTCCCTGTTGACTTGCTTCTAATGAGCATATTATAAAAACCTCATTGATTCATTACTGATGTAATATGAATTAAAAAATACAGTTAAAATACAGAAGTGATCATCCTTTCATAGGATGATCAGAATTGTAAGAGATTACAGGCATCATCTGATTTAGGCCTCCCATTTTTCCTATGAAGTTTCCAAGACAACAGACAATCAGATTTGGTTATGAGGTTTGAGTTCCAAAGACTTTTCAGACACTTTCTATGATCAGGGTCAAACAGCTAATAATTGACATGAAAATTTAAATTCAATTGGTACATTCATTTTTTGCAACCAAATAAAACCCATTTTCTCAAAACTCAGTTACTTGATATATTTATGTTGCCAATTAAGTTATTTCTTTTAGGGAAAAATATTTAAATAGCTCAAAAGTGATCTCAGGTATATTTACACAAATTCATATTTTTAAAGAAACTGAAAAGAATAGTTTCTTATAGAGTGAGGAAGAAAATTTCAGGTGGATGACCAGCAATCACAGGCTTAAGAAGAGGCATTAGGTCACTGGAAATGCTGTCAATTGGCATGACCTGTTATTAGATATTAGAGGATACTTGAGCCCTCTTTCTGAGGAACATGATTCTTGCATCTTAGGTTGTTAATATTCGCTCTGGGGAAACAATTCTCCAGTGCAGCAACCAGATCTTTCTTTAGAGATCCAGCTTTGTTAGGTCTGAGATGGGGGTCTTAGAAGTAGAAGGTAATTCAATCAGAGGAACCTCAGCCAGCATACCATAGTTAAAACTGAATGTCCAACCACTCAACACAAGAATTAGTCTGCTCTCTTTTCATGTGTAAGTAATCGAATGTTTTATCTGAGTGCTACATGATGTCTTCATCAAATTGAATAGATTTTTTTTTTGGCAGTTCTGGGGATTGAATCCAGAGACCCTCTGCCACTGCAAAACACCCCCTAGTCTTTTAAATTTCATTCTGAAACAGTGTCTTCACTAAATTTCTGAGGCTGGCCTGGAACTTTGATCCTTCTGCCTCATTCTCCAAAGTAGCTGGGATTATAAGTGTGTGCCACTCTCTGGGCTTTGAATAGATACTTTAAGCAGATCAATGATCACAATCATTATCTTTCAAGGGTCTCAATAGATTATTATTAATATGAATAACTAATATGTTTTTTATCATTTGCAAAGGTTTTATAAGATACTAACTCATTCATTCTCATATTTGCTGAACTACTGTTTAGAATATAAGATTTCATAAATACCCTAAAAATAGACACATTTATAAGTGCTAAAGAAGGTGAATAATTTTCCTGTCTCTAGTATACATGTGAACACCTTACATAAGATATGTTAATATAATGATTATTTAAAGTATTGACCAAATACAACTGATTTATCTTTCTTCTTGACACTCTTCTATACATATAGAGAGTAAAAACTATTTACCAAAAATCTACTATTACTAATATGCTGATAGATTTATACAATAGTATGTTTGAAACTGTTTCTAAACATAAAGTACTTTCAAAAATATAAAAGTAATAAAACCACATGATTAAAATAAATTAAAAAATAACTTCATACATTCTAAAATCTAGAATATTAAAAAGTAACATAAACAGAAGAACTAATTTTGACACTCATGACTTTAATCAGTTTCTTAGACATGTCTATGTCCAGTAGCATATCAATGGTGTTTTTAAGATACTTCCAATACAGTCTCATTATTTTGAATTTTATCATAAAATTACATTTGTTCTTATTCAAAAGTGTCATCTTATGGTTAACATATTCAACAGTGTTGACATTTAAATTGATTATTTTTCATACATTTTTTGTACAAAGGGAGGGAGACAGAGAGAAAGGGAGTCAATTTTAGTTTGTATTTCATGTGGCTTTCCTTGCTCCAACACTTCATTGTGTCTGTGGTGCTGGGATTCAGACCCACATCCTCATGAATGCCAGGCAAGCACTGTAACCACTAGGCAACTGCTCCAGGTCCTTCTCCATACATTTTTAAACGTGAAAATATGATCTTTATCAGTACCAGAGTGTTACTGAGCTGAGAAAACATAGCAAATGCATATTTTATTCTAGTTTTTTACTTTTTCCTTGTTTTTTTTTTGTACCAGGGACTGAACCCAGCAGTGCTTAACTGCTGAACAACATCCCATGCCTTTTTTACATTTACTTTAAATTTTTTTTTATTCATTTGACATAGTCTGACATATTGTAGGTAATTGTTGTTACATATTCATGCATAGATGGATATTGACAAATTAAGTTAAGGCCAATCGTAGTCCAGGATCTCCCTTCTTTGACCACTCCCTGCTCCTATGTCTTCTCTGCTTTACCCCCACCCCCTGTTATAGATAGAAATAAGCATATACATTTATATTAATTTTTGGATAGTTTTATTCTCTTTGCTCACCTGTGTAGAGTTGGGCTTCCCATGGGAGTTGAGGGTTCCCAACTGCATTGATAATCTCCCTAAACTCTCCCTTCCCCCCAGCCTGCTTCACTTCCCCTAGCTTCACAGTTATGGTTCCCCCCTGCTTATGTGAAAATTCACCTATGTTGAGATTATTATTTAAGCTTAGCTACCTTTCATCCTGTCTTAGATTTTACTCTAGCTTCCACATATGAGAGAAAACATTCAGCCCTTAAGTCTCTGAGTTTGAGATATTTCATTCATCATAATTTTTTCCATCTCCATCCATTTGGCTAAAAATGCCATGGTATCGTTCTAATAGCAGAGTAGAACTCTGTTGTATGTATATACCACAGCTTTTCAATCCACTCATCCAGTGAGGGGCATCTGGGTTGGTTCTGTAGTTTAACTATGGTAAATTGAGCTGATTTAAGCACTGTTGGACATGTCTTTGTGGTATGCCGATTCTAGCTCTTAAGGGAAAATACCCAGGATTGGGAAAACTGGATCATAAGGTAGTTCTAATACCAGTTTTTTGAGGAGTCTCCACACTGCTTTCCAGAGTGGCCTGTAAGTTTGCAGTCCCACCAACAGTGTGATAGTGTTCCTTTCTTCCCACAATCTCTCCAGCATCTGTTTTTGTTCGTATTCTTCATTTTTGCCACTCTGATAGGAGTGTGATGAAATCTCAGTGAAGGTTTAATTTGCATTTCTCTGATTGCTAGTGATGCAGAACATTTTCTCATGTGTTTATAGGCTTTTTGGATTTACACCATTGAGAAGTTTCTATTTAGTTTCCTAGCCCATTTATTGATTGGAATTTTTGTGATTTTGGTGTTCAGTTTTTTTTTTTTTTCAGTTCTTTTTATATTCTAGATATTAGCTCTCTGTCGGAGGTATAGCAGGCAAAGATTTTCTCCCATTCGGTAGATTCTCTTGGCACTCTTGATTAATTCTTTAGCTGTGCAGAAGCTTTTCAGTTTAATGGCATCCCAGTTTAATGGCATCCCATTCATTTATTCTGGGCTTTAATTGTTGCTCTTTGGGAGATTCATTAAGGTAGGCAATGCCTACACCAATGCCATGGAGTGTTGACCTTCTTTTTTGTTTTCTATAAATTGTATAGCTGCTGGTTTAATTTCTAACTTTTTGATCCATTTTGATTTGATTTTTGTACAGGGTGAAAGATTAGGATCTAATTTCAGTTGTCTGTATATGGCTGTCCAGTTTATCCAGTGCCATTTGTTTTTTTTTCTGTGTGTTTTTTTTTTTTTAATTAGAAGTATGTAGAGATACAATTGAGGGGGAAATATTATCAAACCAACAGTAATCAATGCATATATGATTTGTTACCCAGGGGTAATGCCAAAACATGGATGACCACCTTGGGTTTCACCTGTTGCAATTTCCCCCAGAAGAATTCATGCATTAAATGGGTATCTCGTGGAGGAATGACATCTGCTTCTGGGATGGTTCCCCCATATTCCCACTCTCCAGTTATTCATTCTATGAGTTATTCATACACCCTCCCCCTCCCCATCCCCCTCCCTATGCCTCCAAGTATCCTAGGGAGCCATCCCCATATTACTCTGAAAGTCATACAATTTGAAGTATTATTAGATTAGCCGTCTACCCTACTGCTTCCCCATATATTCTAGCATTCATAGTCGAGAGAAACCATTCGGGCCTTTAGTCTCTGAGATGGGGATACTTCACTAAGCATAATTCTTTCCATCTCCATCCATTTGATATCAAAAGCCATAATATCATCTTCACTAATGACCGAGTAGTATTTCATTGTATATATGTACCAAAGCTTTTGTATCCACTTGTCAAGTGAGGGGCATCTGGGTTGCTTCCATAGTCTAGCTCTAGTAAATTGAGCTGCTACAAACATTGAGGAAGCCACATCACTATAATATGCTGATTCTAACTATTTTGGGAAAATTCCCAGGAGTGGGATAGCTGGGTCGTAAGGTGGTTCCATCCTTAATTTTTTGAGGATTCTCCACACTGCTTTCCATAGTGGCTGAACCAGTTTGCAGTCCCACCAGCAGTGTAACAGTGTTCCTCTTTTCCCACAGCCCCTCCAGCACCTGTCGTTGTTTGTATTCTTCATTTTTGCCACTCTGACCAGAGTGAGGTTTGATTTGCATTTCCCTTGTAGCTAAAGATGTAGAACATTTTCTCATATATTTATGGACTTTCTGGACTTCCACTGGAGAGAAGTTCCTTTTGAGTTCTTTAGCCCATTTATTGATTGGATTATTTGTGAGTTTTGACTTTAGTTTCTTTAGTTCCCTGTATATTCTGGATATTAGCCCTCTGTCCGAGGTGTAGCAGGCAAAAATTTTCTCCCATTCTGTGGGTTCTCTGTTGATGCTCTCAACTAAATCTTTAGCTGTGCAGAAGCTTTTTAGTTGAATTGCATCCCATTCATTTAATTTTGATTTTACAACATGCGCCATAGGAGTTCTATTAAGGAAGAAGCGGCCGACTCCTATAAGGTGTAGTGTTGACCCGACTTATTTTTCTAGTAAATTTAAAGTTGTAGGCTTAATATCCAGGTCTTTGATCCATTTCGATTTAATTTTATGCAGGGCGAAAGATAAGGATCCAGCTTCAGTTCACTATATATGGCTGTCCAGTTTGTCCAACACCATTTGTTGAACAGGCTATCGTTCTTCCACACTATACTTTTGCCCCCTTTATCAAATATCAAATAGTTAAGGATATGGGGGTTTGTCTCAGGATCTTCTATTCGGTTCCACTGGTCTTGGGTTCTGTTTTGATACCAATACCATACTGTTTCTGCTACTACAGCTCTGTAGTATAATTTCAGGTCAGGGATTGAGAACACCCCATTTCTTCCTTTCTATAGAGTAATGTTTTGGCTAGTCAGGGTCTCCTGTTATTCCACATGAAGTTGAGAATTGCTTTTTCTATATCTGTGAAGAATGCCATAGGTACCTTGATGGGTATTGCATTGAATCTGTATAGGGCTTTGGGTAGAATGGCCATCTTTATTATATTGATTCTGCCTAACCATGAGCATGGAATGTTTTTCTATCAGCTCAGGTCCTCTGTAATTTCTTTTTTTAGAGTTTGATAGTTTTCTTTGAATAGGTCTTTAATATCCTTTGTAAGGTTAATGCCCAAGTATTTCATTTTTTTGGAAGCGATGGTGAATGGAAGAGATTTCCTGATTTCTTCTTCTGCAGATTTGTTGCTGGAGTAAAGAAACGCTAGTGATTTGCTGGAGTTGATCTTATAGCCAGATGCATTGCTGAAATCACCTATAAGCTCTAGAAGTTTTCTGGCCAATGTTATTGGGTCTTCTAGGTATAAGATCATGTCATCTGCAAATAGAGATAACTTAACTTCCTCTTTTCCTATATGAATACCTTTGATTTCCTTGTCTTGCCTGATAGCTCTGGCAAGGGTTTCAAGGACTATATTGAGCAAGACTGGGGAAAGTGAACAGCCTTGTCTCGTACCTGAATTCAGTAGAAATGCTTTCAGTTTTTCTCCATTGAGGATAATGTTGGCTATAGGTCCGTCATAAATGGATCTGACATAGTTAAAGTATCTTCCTTTGATCCCTATCTTTTCCAAAGTTTTGAGCATAAAGTGGTGTTGAATTTTATCAAATTCCTTCTCTGCATCAATTGAGATGATTGTATGATTTTTGTTTTTAATTCTGTTTATGTGGTGAATTACATTTATTGATTTGCGTATATTGAACCAGCCTTGTTTTCCTGGAATGAAGTCCCCTTGATCATAATGAATTATCTTTTTAATGTGCTTTTGTATCTGATTAGCTAAAATTTTATTAAGAATTTTTGCATCAATGTTCATCAGGGAAATTGGTCTGTAGTTTTCTTTCCTTGATGTGTCTTTGTTGGACTTTGGAATCAGTGTAATGTTTGCTTCATAAAAAGTGTTTGGGAGTGTTCCCTCTCTATTAATTTCCTGGAAGAACTTGTAGAGGATCGGTGTTAGTTCTTCTGTGAAGGCTTGGTAGAATTCTGCCGTATATCCATCTAGACCTGGGCTTTTCTTTTTTGGGAGAGCTTTGATTGCTGCTCCAATTTCGCTTTCTGTGATAGGTTGGTTGAGGTTTTCAATGTCCTCCTGTGTTAAAGGGGGGATGTCGTGTGTGTCCAAAAACCTGTCCATGTCCTGGAGGTTATCAAATTTGGCAGAGTATAAGTTTTCAAAATAGGTTCTGATAATCTTCTGTATCTTGGATGAGTCTGTGGTGATATCCCCATTTTCGTCTCTGATTTTGTTGATTTGCTTCATTTCGATCTTCCTTTTGGTGAGTTTGGCAAGGGGTCTGTCTATTTTGTTCACTCTTTCAAAGAACCAACTCTTAGATTTGTTAATAGATTGAATAGCTTTTCTGTTCTCAATTTCATTGATTTCAGCTCTGATATTGGTAATTTCCTGTCTTCTGTTAGATTTAGGGTTGAACTGTTCCTCCTTTTGTAGTCATTTGAGTTGAAGCATAAGGCTATTAATCTGATCTCTTTCTAGATTTTTGATGTATGCACGCAGTGCTATAAATTTACCTCTTAAGAAAGCCTTCTTACTGTCCCAGAGATTTCGGTATGTTGTTTCCTCATTCTCGTTCAATTCCAAAAACTTCATGATCTCTGTTCTCATTTCCTCTTTTACCCATCCTTCGTTTAAGAGGTAATTATTCAATTTCCAAGTAATTGAGTAGTTTCTGTTGATTCTCTTGTTGTTGATTGCTAAGATCATAGCATTATGATCTGACAGGATACATGGGATTATATCCACTTTTTTATATTTGCCAAGATTATCCCGGTGAATTAGGATGTGGTCTATTTTAGAGAAGGATCCATGAGCCGATGAGAAGAAGGTAAATTCAGCTGTCTTAGGATGGAATATTCTATAAGTGTCTGTTAAGCCCAATTGATTAATAGAGTAGTTCAGATTGGAGACATCTTTATTGATTTTTTGTTTTGATGATCTGTGTAGAGTTGATAGTGGTGTGTTGAAGTTCCCCAGTATTATTGTGTTGAGATCAATGAGGGGATTAATGTCCTTAACTATTTTTTCCATATATTTGGGGGGTTGTAATTGGGGGCATAAATATTGATTATCATTATATCATCTTGGTGAACTGTCCCTTTTAGTATGATAAAGTGACCCTCTTTGTCCTTTCTGACTAGTTTTAGTTGGTAATTAATTTTGTCAGAAATTAGAATAGCTACACCAGCTTGCTTTTTTGGACCACAGGCCTGGTAGAAGTTTTGCCATCCTTTCACTTTCACCCTGTGTCTATTTTTGATTGTCAAATGTGTCTCTTGCAGGCAACATATTGTTGGATTTTGTTTTTTGATCCAGTGGGTCAGTCTGTGTCTTTTAATTGGGGCATTGAGACCATTCACATTCAAGGATAGAATAGATATGGGAGGCTGTTTCACAGACTTTGTATCTATTACAGAGTTTTGAGTCATCTTGAAAGTCAGTTTTTGTATAGTATGATTACTGACTTGCCCTTGTTTAAGGATTTAGCATATCGTTGGCATTATCTTCTAAAAGGAGAACATCTTTGAGAATGCTATGTAGAGCAGGATTTGTGTTCATGTATCTTGCTAGCTTGAGTTTATCGTTGAAGTATTTAATTTCCCCTTCACATTTGAAGCTGAGTTTTGCCGGATATATTATCTTTGGTTGAAAGTTTTTATTTTTTAACACTTGAAAGACATTGTTCCAAGCTCTTCTGGCCTTCATTGTTTGTTCTGAAAAGTCCATAGTGATCCTAATTGGTTTGCCTCTGAATGGATTTGGGGCTTTCCTCTAGCAGCTTTTTGAATTCTCTCTTTAATTTCTCTGTTATTCAATTTGTAAATGATATATCTTGGTGAGTTTCTCCACTGATTAGGTCTATTTGGTGCTATATAAGCATCTTGGATGTGGTATTCCAGATCAATAGCAAAATGAAGGAAGTTCTCACTTATGATTTAGCTTAAAAGTTTCCTGAATCCCCTTGTTTGCTGTTCGGAATTTTCCTCCAGGCCAAAGATTCTCAGATTATTATGCCTCATCTCATCAAATATTTCTTGGAAGTTCTGATTATGTAAAATAAGCTGTTTATCTTGTTTTTCTTCTTTGATTTCTACATTGTTTAGGCGATCCTCATTGTCTGATATTCGTTCTTCAAGCATTGAAGTTCTATTTTCACTTTAGTTTACTCTGGTGTTGCTGTCTTTCAGTGAAGATTTGAATTGGTTAACTGTGTTTTTCAATCCTGATAGCTCTGCTACATCTCTTTTCAGAATGTCAATATCCTTGTACAGCTGATCTTTCATCTCCTGGAATTGATCCTTAATTTCTCTGTAGAATTTGTCTCTCATCTCTTGAAATTGCTCTTTGATCTCTTTCCTTATTTCCTCTCTCAACTCTTTGATTGCATTACCAATCATAATGCTGATACAATGTCTTTGGTTTTCATCTAGGGCCCTGGCTATGAGAGCCTTGGGTGGTGAGCTCTGGGGTTGAGGAGAGTTATTTCCCCTTTTCCTCATTTTCTGTCTTTTATTTCAGCCTTGTTACTCTTGTTGGAGTCATTGGAGCTTCTTATGACTTTGCTTCATTGTCTATTTGGAGCTATTTGGTTAATATAGACCTAAAGATGCCAGACGGTTCTGTGAGAATTTGAGAGGCTATAGGTGCAAAAACTAGTCCATTTCAACTAAAACAGATGAGCTGATGATTAGCACCAATAGTAGCAGCTTTCTTTGAGAGAACTCTCACTGTGTAGTATGATACCAAGCAAGTATCCGTTTTGAAGCATCTCTATTTCTTCAGGTATTAGGGTCTCTCAGAAATTGGGGAGAAGGAATGACTAGGAAGTCAAGGAAGCGAATTGGGGAGGTATAAAATCACACCTGTTTTAGAATATAGGGGAACTAGGGATTAGGGGGGAGTAGGTTATTCTATTAGGACAAAGGAAAACATAGAACTGGGTTGTGGATAGGGTAAAGACTTGGGGTGAGAATGAGAGAAAGATGTTTATATTTAGGGATTACCAGAGTACAGTGGAGGAAGAGGTTAGCAGTAGGGTTAAATAAGACCTAAAGAAATAAGAGCTGATCACCAATACATACATATCAATAAGTATCTTCCGACACCAAAATTCAGTATTATTCGTAAGGCAAGAAAGGAGCAGAGGAAAAAGAAGAAGAAAATAAACCACAAAAAAACCCACAGTAATGTTAAAAATTTAAAAATATTATATTCCGGCTGGATTCCTGTTTTAAAAAAATTTAAAAAAGAAACAATAAAAGAAAAAAATGAAGAAATGAAAAAGAAAAAAACCCCACAAAACTAGTTGATACAGTTCTGAAATTTTCTGGCCCTTAGGTCAGGAAGTATGTACCATGGGTGGTGTGTTCAAATCTGACATCAAGCTGGGGATTCTTCAGAGTTGAGCTTGTCTGGGGAGAAGCAGATTGGTTTACTCCAGTGGCCTGGTTTTTCTTAGGGGGTTTCCTCAAAATTTTCTCTTGCAAAGGTTTATTGAGCTCTCCCTGGGCTGTAATCCTGAGATGGTTGCTTTCTGCCAATCTACACTCTAGGTATTTCTTGGACTTGGGTTTCAGAAGTTGTAGACAATCGAGTTGATCCTGTTGTAGACGTGTGGGTCTCTGACTGATCCAAGGAGAGTGGCTAGCCTGAGACTCGCTTCCTCAGGATCACTGGTGACCCACTGTGTGTGTCTTGTGATCTTCAGGAGTCCCAAGAGCTGCTGGATGGGGTTGACTGAAACCCTCAGAAAATGGTCCAGATTGTGTCAGTGCTTATGAGATTCTCAGTTGCAAGCACTAGGAGGCGCCCTACTAGATAGGTCCAGGCCTATGCAGCCTTGGCTATGCAAGGAGCTCAGATGCTAAGGTGAAGCCCGAGCTGCTCCATGTATTCAAAACTTCCTGAGGCAAATTTCAAGCAGAGTCTGAAGCAAAGGATTCCCCTATAGAGGGATGCTCCCTGCTGGAGCAAGTTCTGTTCACAGGCTCCTCCGTGGGAATCCGGTTGCTAACCTGTAGGGTGAGGTGAAAATCAGGAGCTTCTGGGAGGTGACAGTGAGATGAACGCCATTTTGAGAACCTCCAGTGCCATTTGTTGAACAGGATTTCTTTCATCCACACTATATTTTTGTCCTCTTTGCCAAACATCAGATGGTTAAAGATTCATGAGTTTATCTCAGTGTCTTCTAGTCTTTTCCATTAGTCTTCATGTCTGTTTTCATATCAATACCATGCTGTTTTTGTTGCTATTGCCCTATAGTATAATTTCATGTCAGGTATTGTGATACCTCCTGCTTCCTCTTTCTTGCTTACTAATGTTTTGGCCATTCTGGGTTTCCTTTTATCCTAAATGAGTTTGGGAATTGCTTTTTCTATATCCATGAAGAATGTCATTGGTATCTATACAGAGGTTTTGGCAGAAAGGCCATTTTAATTATGTTGAGTCTGCCTAACCAACAACATGGAGTGCTTTTCCATCTATTCAGGTCTTCTACAATTTCTTTTTCTAATGTTCAATAATTTTCATTGCAGAGATCCTTTATATCCTTTGTTAGATTGATGCCCAAGTGTTTTATCCTTCTTGAGGTTATCTTGATTAGGACAGATTTCTTGTTTTCTTCTTCAGTGGAATTACTGTTGGAGTATAGGAAAGCTATTGATTTATGAGTGTTGATTTATAGTCAGCCACTTTGCTAAATTCATTCATAAGCTAGGTCTTCAGATTGAGCTTTTTGGGTCTGCTAGATATAGGATCAAGTCATCAGCAGAGATGGCTTGACTTCCTCTTTTCCTATTCAAATTCCTTTGATTTCCTTCTCTTGTGTGATAGCTCTGGCTAAGGTTTCAAGGAATATATTGAATAAGAATGGTGAGAGTGAACATTCTTGTCTTGTTTCTGAATTCAGTGGGAATGCTTTCAGTCTTTCTCCATTAAGTATATTGTTGACTTTGGGTTTGTCATAAATGGCTCTTACACAATTAAAGTGTCTTCCTTTGATCCCTGTCTTCTGCAGAATTTTGAGTTGAATGGGTTTTGAATTTTATTGAAGGCCTTTTCTGCATCAATTGAGAAGATCATATGATTTTTATCTTTAATTCTGTTTAAGTGATGAATTACATTTATTGATTTGCATATGTTGAACCAGCCTTGCATTCCTGGAAGGAAGTCCACTTGATCATAATGTATTAACTTTTTGATGTGCTTTTGGATTTGGTTTGCTAGGATTTTATTAAGGATTTTTGAATCTATGTTCATCAAGGAAACTGATATGTAGTTTCTTGATGTGTCTTTGTTGCATTTTGTATCAGGGTTATGTTTGCTTCATAAAATGTATTTGGGAGTGTTCTGACCCTTTCAATTTCATGGAATAGTTTACTAAGGTGTTAATTCTCCTGTAAAGGTTTGGTAGAACTCAGCTGAGAATCCATCATGTCTTGGGCTTTTCTTTTTTGGAAGGCCTTTGATTGCAGTTTCAATTTTGCTACCTGGTATTGGTTGGTTTACATTTTCAATGCATACCAATGTTAATTTGGGTGTGCAATGGGTACTTGTCCATTTCTTCCAGGTTATCAAACTTGGAAGAATAAATTTTTCAAAATAAGTTCTGATAATCCTCTGGATTTCAGTTGAGTCAGTGGTGATATTTCCATTTTTGTCTGTGATTTTATTTTTTTTTTATTTGCTTCACTTCATTCTTCTTTTTGGTGAGGTTGGCTAGGGGTCTGTCAATCTTATTGATTTTTTCAAAGTATGAACTGTTTTTTTAATATTTTGTATTTTTTTGTTCTCAATTTCTTTGATTTCAGCTCTGATCTTAGTTATTTCCTATCTTCTATTGGACTGGGATTAGATTGTTCCTCTTTTTGCAAGGATTTAATTTAAAGTATAGGTCTATTTATTTGGGCTCTTTCCAGATTTTTTTTTTTAAGAGAGAAGGACAGTGAGTGAGAGAGAGAGAGAAAGAGAGAATCCATTTTTATATAGTTTTTCATATTTTTATTTAGTTTTTGTTGCTCTGAGACTTAGTTGTGTATGTGGTACTGGGGTTTGAACCTGGATCCTTGTGCATGCCAGGCAAGTTCTGTAACCTCTGAACAACCACTCCAACCCCTCTTTCCTGATTTTTAATGAAGGTATTTAGTGCTAAATTTACCTCTTAAGAATGCTCTCATACTATCCCATAGATTTGGATATGTTCTTTCATCATTCTCATTCATTTCCAAGAATTTCTTGATTTCTATTCTTAGTTCATCTTTGATCCATTCTTCATTTAAGATGATATTATTCTATTTCCAAGTACTTGTGTATTTTCTGTTATTTTCCTTGCTGTTAATTGCTAAGATCATGCCAATGTGTTCTGACAGGATACATGGGATTATATCAACTTTTTGTATTTGCTAAAATTAGCTTTATGGACTAGGATGTTATCTATTTTGGAGAAGGATCTGAGTGCTGCTGAGAAGAAGGTAAACTCAGCTGATTTGGGATGGAACATTCTATAAATATCTGTTAAGTCCAATTGATTGATAGAGTTGTTTAGGTTAGAGATATCTTTATTGATTTTTTGCTTTGATGATCTCTCTATTGTTGATAGTGGTGTTTTAAAGTTCCCCAGTGTTATTGTGTTGAAATTGATAAAAGGTTGAATGTTCTTGAGCACTTTTTCTATGTTTTTGGGAGGGGTGTAATAGGGAGCAATAAATGTTAACTATTGTTATGTCTTCTCAATGTATTGCTCCTTTTACTATGAGGTAGTGACCTTCTTTATCCTTTCTGAAAAACTTTTGGTCAAAATTAACTTTATTGGATATAAGAATTGCAACATTGGCTTGTTTTTTGGG
This sequence comes from Aplodontia rufa, assembly GCA_004027875.1. Lineage (NCBI taxonomy): Eukaryota > Metazoa > Chordata > Mammalia > Rodentia > Aplodontiidae > Aplodontia > Aplodontia rufa. Next base: position 66,057 of record PVKS010004926.1, on the reverse strand, counting down.
CCACAAGCCTGGTAGGTTTTTTTTTTTTTTTTGGCCAAACTTTCACCTTCAATGTGTGTCTACTTTTGGCTGCCAGGTGTGTCCCCTGTAAGCAGCATATTGTTGGATTTTGTTTTTTGATCCAGTTCTACATTTTACTTTGCAATGTATCTAGGTAAGCTGCTTAGGGCCTCACTTAGTTGCTGAGGATGGATTTGAATTTGTGAGCTCACTCTAATCTCTTGCTGGAATGATAGGCATGCACCACCACACAGCTTTCTCATTGTTTTTTTCTTAGTGAAAGAGCTAATGAGACAAACAATATTCACAGATCTTGCATTTTTGCTTCTGTTCAGAATAACTTACTTCAAACATTTTACAAACAAAAGTTTATTAAATAATTTGTCTATTTAACATACTTTAGTGTTTTACCAAATTCAGATGCTGGAAACCTGTAGCATCTTTTGATTATGTGTTTTTTTCAATGTATAATTATATTTATCCCTTTAGAAGCTTCATATATACATGTATTAGCAGAGATACAAATAGATAGATGATAGATTGATTTTAAATTATCACAAAGGTAGATGTTCTTCAGATTAATTATAAGATTCCAGAATTAAATCTCATATAATATTTGATCTATTATTATTTAATTTGTTCAGTTCTTTCCTACATTTGTAGAGATAAATTTCAATATCTCTTATTTGCAAGCTTTATTTTCAATATTTAAAGATTGTTTTCACTTGTGAGTTCTAAGAAATGTTATCACTATGCATTGAAATTTGTATAAGGATTTTCAAATAATTTTGAAGAAAGTGCAAACAAGTTAAGTAGACTATACTAAAACTTTCCATATTATTGGAGGACATAGGTTTAATTTACAAAATTGTTCTTTAGGAGTTCATACTTTTTAAAATGTGTTTGTTATCTGGCAGCAAAGTATATCATTGGGTTGATGTAGTCTTTTCTATTTAACAGCTTAATAACAAGGAATTATTTAGGTAATTTACCTTTCTGCATATACAAAATAGTTTTAATATTGAGAATATATATCTTTAAATAGGATTATTAATTACATGTCTAACACAATTTCAAAGAATTTCTCTGCTATCAGTTTCTTAATTTAGAAAGAATACTGCTTTATTCAGCACACTGTAAAATACCCAAATTTGTTTTTACATTATGTTTTCATATTATCACAAAACAAAAATGTTGTGATCCTCAATACTAAACAAGTTATATATTTACCATAATTTTTCTTTCAGAAAAATTCAATTATTAATTTATTAAGCATGCATTATTTAATTTGGGGAAGCCTCAGCGATGCAAATCTTCAGCCTCCTGACTATGCATCTTGTAGACTATTGTACAGGCTAAGGCAAAACTTTCTAGATTCAAAGGGATTGCCAGAGGCTAATGTTAGATGATCTCTTAATATCTGCTGCCTTTGCAGAAGGAATTAGCCATCCTTAGGTCCCGATTGTCCCAGCTAGTATCCCTTTACCAGCATGTTAAAATGTATTCTATGTAAAAGGAAGGGATTCTGGGTACCATGAATTTGAGAAAATAGAGGGAGGCATAAGAAAGGGAACTCAGTCAATGATTACCATTGCTCTATTAAATCACATTCTATACACCAATGCATAAACTATACCTTAAAGAATTCCACTTAGTGTTTCTATTTCAGTTCTTCACTGAACCATTAAATTCTATGTCACTAGTGGAGTGAAATTTGGAAACTTCTAATAAACCAGTAATGTTAAATGCATTGAGGATTCAGATACTTTGATGATTAATGTCTGATTCACATGATGGATTCACATATTGTTGAATATTATGGCCCTGAGATGATTGAATCAAGTTTCACAAAGATAATTAGAAAGAATGTGATGGTAGGGAAGCAAATGAATTATAAATAGAAATAATGTATTAGACAACTATAGGGAAAATTGACAAGCCAAGTATAGGGAGGGGCTTCTTACATACATATGGCAAGCCTATTAATAAACCTTGGACATTACCACTCTTAAAAAGCAACTTAAGAAGTTCAGGGCTCACTTAACTAATACTAGTTCCAAAATATTTATCTTTCAAACTTTATTCTGTATGTTGAGCATCAAATTAAATGTGAAATATTCTGAACATAAAATCCTGGTCCCATCATTCTAAAGATTTTCACCCTGGCTATCTAATAACATGAAGTATAGATGTATCATGGATTTTGAAGTCAGGATTCAAAAAAAATATTTTTTGTCCATTTATTATTTTTCATGGTCCTGCACACATTATTTAACCCATTTCAGATTCAGAATTCTCTTTTGCAAAATGGTATTTAACAGCACCTAATTAACAGGATTTTAGAGGCCAAATTAGATAAATATTGCTAACATAGTACTACTCAACAAATAAATGCTCCTTTTCATCCTTATGGTACATTAGCAAAACTGAGTGTCCTTATAGTTATTTGCAAAAGCTATTTGCATCTATTAGAAGTGGCAGTAAGTGCTAGGTCTACTTTTAATGCTTTGTCTCTTGAGAGAAAGAAGAATGGAAAATTCTTCCAGTCAAGAGTAACCATAAATTACATGGTATCACTCAAGATCAATTTACAACATTAATAATAGTTATATTATCTGTCATCATGTGTTAGTGCTCTGCAAGAGAAAACTAGGCTGGAAAATTAGTAGGGCTGAAGGTGAAGAATAAAATGTCCTGGTTAATGCACAGAGACCCTAGGGACATTACCTATCTGGAGACCACATCTACTTTCACAGGTCTGGAAATCTGTGGATTGAAATTATATGTATTTCTAAAAGAAAATTATTCGTAATGATAGTGAAGAAAGGTGAAAGGGCAAAAAAAAAAAAAAACTGTGGATAAACATGATCTTACTCAAATAAAACTGAAAGCCATAAAAGATCTTTTATCACTTTTAAATTGTTTATTTACATCATTAAACCCATTTTTAGGTCACTCCTACAAATTCCATATATTCAAAGATGTATACATATTTGTGCATCACTCCTGAGGAGAACCATTACACTCTCCTGACATACTAAAAATCTAGCTGAAGATTCATGAAAAGTCTTTTTTTGCCATTATTGAAGGATGTGACCTAGCGACTGAAATGTCTTTAGGATGTAGAATGTGGGTCTCCACAATTTTTATGTTGTAAATTCAGGAATTTCAAGCCAGTAGAGGGCTCCCTGCTGTAATATGATTCTATACATATAAAGTCCAGCAAGAACTATTAGGAAGAGACAAATGTAGGATATAATATTCATTATGAGCTTAAGTATTTGCTCTAACTCTGTGTTTAATTAAGAAATATAAAATGATGAATGAAGCACAACCAAATTCACTTCTGATGCTTGAGATATAATTTGTTAATTTTTCCATCATGAAAAAATAAATCTATTGCTGTTCCAATTTGAAAATTAAAAATGCTTCAGTCCTGCATCACAAGTCCACATAGAGACCTGCAGTTTGTTTTAATAGTTCCATATTTTTTGTTCACCATTCAATATAATATTTATAAAATGAGGTTAACCAACAGATCAATCTCCTTAATTCAGTGATAAAGATAAGCAAAGATCAATGAAAGATCATTTTATTTTTTTCACTTTAATACTTGTTCATTTTATTATTTAAATTATAACATGAAATCTAAAATCTAGTAGAGGAAAAGGCATTTTTTTCATCTGTTTTGAGTCCTCCTCTAATCTCATTCTGCGTGTTTCTTTCAGTTCTCTTGTTATGACATTCTTGGCAGATTTTGCACTCCCCAAAACCAATATATGCACAATGCATTGGACAGTTTTTATTTAGAGAATTGAATTAACATTATTTTGACAATTTAAAATAGCACAGAATTATTGCATGCTTTTCAATCTGCCAAAACAAATTGAGCAAACAGTAGACATATGTGTCACAAATTAGCCTGTTCAACAAACTAATTCTGTCAAATTTATTCATTTTCAATGATGTCTTTTTGTTCAATACAGCTTTTAGTGTTATATAGTTTGCAAAGGTAAATGGCATCTTAGGCTAACAACTATTATAGTATGCCTATACGACTATAAATATGTATTTAAGCATAATTTAAGTAACTATCCAAAAAGAGTGTCAAACAATCCAAATTCAATGTTTCTTTGTCTTACTGTGTGTAAATTTTCTCCTTGTTCTTATGTTCATCGTCATAGATGATAGCAGTGAATATAACAGCAGTATATTTTAAATCGTTTGTTTTTCAATGGTAGCAAAACAAAAGTAGCTGTTAGTTGACTTTAATTTTAATAGAAAAGAATAAATGTAAAAAACAAGCAGAGTAAATAAGTATATTTACTTTTCATTAACGAATTCATTCCTATGAGCATTATATAAGATAATTATATTTCCACATGCTGTAACAATATGTGGTGACTGTGGTAAACTGATTAAAACAAGAGTGCTGTGGACACTTAGGTCATTTCCAAGGACTGGCAGCAAGTAGTTTCATGCTTCTTACTCCCCAGAAAGTAATGCAAATGGAAAAAAAAATCTGAAGAAATAAAACATAAAGAGAAAACATGGAATTAATATTTTGTTCAACTAAATTACAAATATCTTCCTGGGGGAAAATGAACATAAACATTGTAGACAGTTAAATTAAACTAAATCTAACAATTGTTTGCTCATAGCATTTAACCAATTTAACTTAAAACATATTATGTAAAGACAGAAGAGGGAGGAAAACATTTTGTTTTTGTATTTCTTCCCCTTATGTTCATGTGTCTGGGCCATTTCAGGGGATGGGGCTATCTGAGTATGTTACTGAATGAAACAGAACTTTCCCTGGCATTTGGGGATATTGCATGTTGTATATACTATATTAAGTTATCTCATTGCTTAAATAGTTTAATAAGCCTTTAGAATAGGAGAAATAAAAACATTGTTCCTCTCTGAGGCAGTATGATCTAACCTATGAATTTCACCCAACATGAATTAAATTACAAACATTGCAACTGATTTACCTTCTCTGTCTTTTGATCTCATTGAGTGTAAAACTGTAGCTGCAAAATTCTGTTTAAAATTGGATATAACTAAATTATAATAAGCAGCCTATCGGTTCATCAAAGCAGGATGTGGTCACGTTTGCCTGTAATCTTGGCAACTCGGAGGCTGAGGCAGAATAATTTCAGGTTTAAAGCCAGCCTCTGAAGCTTAGCAAGACCCTAACCAATTGAGCCAAACCCTGTCTCAAAATAAAATGTTAAAAGGGTAGGGGATATGGCTTTGTGGTTAGCCACCGGGTACCCTGATGCGAATAAATAAATAAAAAAACAAACAGTTCATCAAGTTTGTTGCCTTGCTCTCAGGTGACACCGTATGCTTACAATAAACAACCAAAAAATTACCCTTAGAATTCTCTTGGCTTCTAGTTATCCTAGCAAGATGGAGTACACAATTATCCTCAGTAAGAGTTTGGGTTATGGGGTTCTCACTCCACATAACCTAAATACCATAACCCTATAATTTATAGGTCTATGCAATGCTCAAAGTCTTTTACTTTTGCTAAGCAAACTCCTCCCTTTGCCTCTCCCTATGCTCTAATAATTAAGCAACGTCTTGCTTCATGATTTCCACTTTAGGTGGGAGAATATTAGAAAGATGATAAAAGAGAGTGATGCCCACAACACCCAGTTGCCTCTCCCCAGGAAGACAATAATTGCTCCTTGAAGATCCATTAATAAGTACAAAGGAATTGCACTTATAATAAGATGAAGGCGTGGAGCATTCTGGGTGAGGGACTGAGGCAAAGCCAAGGCCATTAACTGAAAGCCATTAATTTACAGAAGATGCCTTGAATTGCACTGAAAGAACATCACCAGCACCAGTAACGACAACAAAACCCCACCAAACACTGATGTTCAGATTTATGAATCGTCCAGTTTCATCTGAACCTTATGGTTCTTCCTAGGGAATCATTATCGTTCACATTGAACAATCAGGTGATTTTCTTCAAATCCATGCATTCCTTTTAGATTATAATACCCATAACATGAAAAAAAAAACTAAAAAGAAAGCCAGCATTTATATTGAAGCAGAAGTCAAGAATAATATTAACATTGTGGAGTTGCCTTAGAAGTCAAGTACAATATATCTAAAGGCTGGTTTTCATTTTGTTTCTCTTGACTGTAATTCAAGAGGAATGACCTCATGGGATTTCTCATAGTGGTGCCAGGTAAAATAAAACCAAGATTAGGGGAGTATTTGTGAAAGCTCTTAGACCTATGCAGTGAGTTGCTTTTGTCTCTGAAGATGGGTTACTGTTGACAGGATAACTGAAAAGACAACCTTTCGAAGGGGACAGAGATGACAAATCTGTGACATCAAATTTATATAATTAGTTTAGATCCAGAATATTCCTCAAGAAACTGTTAACAGATAACTCGTAAGGTATAAGGTACTGAAATCTGAAATATATTTGGCAATAAAAATTTTTATTAGTTTTGAATCTGGTGGCTGCAGTCACAAGGATTATCTCCATGGGGGAAGGCTTATAACTATTTCAATGAAACCTCAAAAACTGTAAAATTTTGTACGTCATACTTTCCTTTTCACCACTTCCCAAAGAAAGGATAGTCCCCTTCAGACTATCCATACCTGGATTTAATATTCAATATTATCTGGATTTCTAATATATTGAAAATTCTGACCTAATGGAGAACGAAAATAACAATTTTAGTTTATGTCTTTGTTTTCAGTCTTCCATTTACCATTCTTTCCAGTCCTATTTCCTGCAAAATCCTCCTCCCTAACAAAACTACAGATGTGTTCGTCTGTTTTCCTTCACTTAAAATTCCTCTAGCTTTGCACCAAAATGCAGTGCTACATTTGCAGTTTTATTCAGTTTGTTTGTTTATTTGTTTCAGGCTCCTGTGCATTATCCCTCCCCGAAGACGTAAAGCAGATGAAGCCTGGGGATCAGGATCAGAATCAGATGACAGTAATGTGCAGGGTTGGCTCTTGGTTAGGCCAGGTGCTATCTCAGGTGCCTTCACTAGGTTATGATTATCTATCATGACAAACCTTGGCAGATTTTCATCTAACATTTGATGAGGCGATGGAAACTCAACTTTAATGTGGTTTTTCAAGGAATTACACAATTACCAAATACTAAAGCTGGAATGATGCCTCACATTAATAGTGCCACACAGAAAATTTAACTGCTCAACCTGAGAAGTCTGCTGTTCCATAAATATGAACACCCATAGTGAATCTATTTTGTTTTTCATAGTGATCATCTGGATTTGTTTGGATTTATTTATTTATTTAATTTCTTTATAGTACTGAGGATTGAACCCAGGTGCTCTCTATTACTGAGCTATATCCACAGGCCCTCTTATTTTCTATTTTGAGACAGGGTCTCTCTAATTTGCAAAACTGGCCTTGAACTTGTGATTCTCCTGCTTCAGTCTCCTAAGTAGCTGGGGTTACAGGCATGTGCCCCCACATCCAGCTACACACACACTCATGCATACATACATCTAGCAGATGTATATCTGCTAGGTTTCTGAGACTTCCACACACAAATACCTTGAGGATAAAAATTGGAATTTTTAAATATAATGAAACCTAGATTGGTATAGAATTGTAGCAATTAAATAAAATAAACATGTCCGTCTAAAAAATATGTTTGATTCACCTTGTGTTATTAAAAATATGTAGTAAGGAAAAATATTTGCTGTTTTTATGTTTTTTTCCATATGTGTGTATAGAGATAAAGTCAATTTAAATATATGTTACAAATATGATGTTGAATTAGAAAATTTCTTAACATGGACTCATCCACTTGGTTATTGTAGTCATTTCACTCAGATGTATCCCATGTCTAACCTTTCTCTTGCTTTGTATTAAGATATTCATTCTACTTTTTTTAGCTGTTTATATTAAATGTGTCACATTAAATAATAGTTCATTAACACATTTTTCCATTACATATTTTTGAAATGAATCCAGGAGAGAATTCCTCCTTTGGCTACTGAAGGAATATATGGAAATTGTAGCACTTTAAAAATGTTGCAATATTCCTTTCTAATCTACAGATTTGTGACCCAGATACATACAACTCAATGAACACTTATTTTTTTTCTATGTCTGGGCAAGTCCCATGATTTTAGCAGCTAGATGTAAAATATGAAACCGAGGAAGTTCATTCTCAGAGTCAAACTCTTCTTGCCACTCACACATCATTAACGGCCCTTGTCTTCAGGCTATTTCCTTGACTTCGCAGGGATTTCAACTCTGATCCTTGAACTTTGGCCTCTACAGATGCTCTCTCAGTTTCCTCTACCTCTTTCCAAAAAGTTCATCATTTGACAGGTGGCTAATCTGAGCAACTAATCCATATTAAATCTGGTGTGTTATTCTGCAGCTCCTCCTGGATAAGGACTGTTTCATAGGCCTCATTCAAAATGGCTCTAATATGAGCAAATTGGGCATCTAAATGTAAAGGAGAGAGGGATATCAGAAGAGATACTTGTGCAAATATGGCCTGCCCTAAAATAGCAAATTCTCAAATTACAAACAAAGCTTGTGATTAATGTTACGTCTACATACATATCTGTCTCTGCGGTTTGAGCACCTGTATTATATTTATTAATAAATTCCAAAACCAGAAATGAAAAATAATTGTCACCCTGAGCAGTGGGCAGTTTCAATTATATCTAGGTAGCAAAATGCTATCGCTTTTATGGCGGTGATAACATAAAAAGGCTTCTCATATCATTAAACTTTCAATGAAATGAAATTTTTAAAATACTTAAAATTATTCACAAGAGAAATAAAATATCTGAAAATAGTTAAAATTTATTTTGATTCTCAAGTATGTATATTGTAAAAAATATTTAAATAGAAAACACTGAAATATCACATTTAATTTTGTGCCTCTTGATAGCAGCAATATAATTCTATATGCATCTCTGAATCAAAAATAAGTGGAATGAACATGTTAAATGAGTTAAGTCATTTTGTTGATGGGTAAAGCTGCTTACTTATTCTACTTGTCAAGAAAGGAATTTTAAATATGAAATAGCATTTTTGTGAAGATTGTGGTATTGATTAATTTATAGAAAAATCACAATTTAATCAATTGTATAAATTTTCAACCAAATTTAGATTTTATATATAATTCCTAATATTACTCTGAAATATATGTACTTATTCTTATCTCTAACAAACTACATACTGGCCATGAGAACAAGAGCATACCTCCTGTAAAAATTATTTCTCTGATATGAGGAGACTCATAGTACCACGTAACTAACTAGCAAACAGAACTATAACAGCCACAACAGCAAGAATCTGCTTTAATGGAAAGACAATGCTCATGCACTTTTTAAATTAAATTATTGGAAGAAAAATAAAACCCACTGTTTGCAAAATATACTTTTTAACACAACATTTTGGTCTTGGCAGAGCTGACCATTGTGTGTTGTACAGAAAATAACTCAAACAGAAATCAATCTTGAATTGATACAAAATATCTCTATTTCCTATTAATTCAGAAGAACAAATAAGCATTAACAGAACTGGAGCAGAAATTGGGGCCAAATGTACTGAAGGTCCTTTTGAAATGAAAACATCAGAAAAGTATTAGGTAGTGACACATTTTCCCCCCTAGGATTTTGCAAGAACTTAATTTAACAAATATGAACTCAAAAGAAATTGAGAATTTTAGTTCTTAATTCCAGTATAGTACACAGATAACCAAAATATTTAAGTCATTTGTTTGCAGACAGAGGCAAACAAAAGTCTTAGAAAAATAATTTCCAGACATTGTACTATTACTTGGAATTCTTGTGTTTTCATTTTGTGCTTATTTCTATGCCTTATTCAACAGAAAATAAAATCAGAGTTATTTTTAATGTGAGATCTTAGGAAAATTTATTACTTTTTAAATTTTAAAGGAAATATTTTTATATTCCTTTTCAAATATATAGTAAAATTCTTAGCTAAATAAAAACAATATAAAAAAGTTCATGTGAATTTCCAAGTGATAATGATAATGGTGACTTCTTGGAGAATATATATATCTATATATACACACTACAGGCATTAAATATCTACTGATACTAATTTTTAAATAGATTATATGTTAGACATACCATGAGCAAGCTTTAAAAGAACACAAAATAAATTTTAGGATAAAGTTTAAAATTTAGCTGACTCCTAAAAAATCAGATATTTCACTATTTTACTACTTAGTCGGGACAAGGGACACATAATTAGAGTATAAAAAAGTATCCACTTAATTTCTACAACAAATGCAATATCATCCATTTCATCTACTTCTTCAGTCCCCCAGAGCTGACTATCTCTTTTGGAAATTAATTTATTCACCTCTCGGTCTACACTGCCCACGAACACGCACCCCTCTCTAACAATACTCCTAAAAACTATCCTGTTGTCTGTCCAGATCACGTTTGAGCCAGCAGAGTAATATTCGAAAGTCAGAAACATCACTGGCAAGATTGGAGATCACTTAGAGGTCTCTAAAGCCCACCTACAAGTCAAAGGATATATCTGAAGACAGTTGGCATGAATTAGCTACCGTGCATGCAAACCCATCTGGTTGAAATTGTATAAACCATAGTTAGCATAAAGTGAAAATACATGCTACATTTCTCCAAAACATCTGTGAATTTTTCATCTTTGAATTCAAAGTTTGAATAAACTATCTTCACTGATACACAACTTAAAGAAAATTCCAATGTCAACAACCCTTTTAGAGTATGCCAATCTGGTAATATGACTTTTTAAATTGTTTTTGATAAATTAGGATTCTCATTTTTAATTATAAACAATGATACATCTTCTATTTAGATTTTTTCCAGGAACATTTCTGCATATTTTGATATACATACTCTCAATATCCAGATTTTCTTCTCTATTTCTTTTAGGTTAATTTTTTTTTTAAGTTTGAAATGTGTCAAAGGAACAAACACTAAGAAATGTGCAGGTTACCATAAATAACACATATAGAAAAATTGAGACAATCAAAGTTGATGAGACATGATTTATATTCTTTGGGTGACCAGAATACCATAATAAAACTAATACTTGACTATATTTTTCTAATTATCTAAATTAGTAATACCGTAGGAAAGTAAGACCTTTTAGCACTTTTTTCTTCAGCTACAGGAGAGAAAAGTAAGGAAACATGAAGAGAGGTATGAATAAAGTCAGATGAATCAGGGATCACACATCTTTGTGGGGAAAGATGTCGGGGGAATGCTGTATTTTACAGAAGCAATCATTATTTTGAATTTACCATGGATCCTCACATTTTTTCTTTTTATAGAGTTGAGAAGGAAATAGAAAAAAAAAAGACAATCAAGCACTTTTAAGGATGGCCTGTTTAGGTTTTTAGAAGTTGGAAATAAAAGAAGAATAGAAAAAAGTAACAGGCACTGAATGACTGATCATTATCTAATTAGACTCTGTGATGATTTTACTCATTAAAATTAGCAATGAGCAAACCATTCAAAATAAACTGACTTCTTACCCTAAGATTTACAACTGAATCTCTTGTTTTTTCGAAGTATAAGTTAGTTCAGTGAATTTAAAAATTCATTATTCAAATTTAGTTTTACTTCTATATTTCTATAAAATGTTATGATTATAAATATTAATAAAATTGTATTTAATTTTCTTAAGTATGTCCAGCATCATCACAAAGTTGTTTTGTGTCCAGGAATTTTTGAATAAAATGTTGCTGGATTATAACCATAGTCCTTAAGAGTCCTAATAGAATTTTCTCTAATGATGAGACATATGACATTTAACCTAAAAATCAAAGTGCTAGTCCTTTCTAATACTTTTTTATTTTTTACTACAGAAACTTTAAGCATTTACCTTCTACAATTGAAGCTCTATTAAACAAAATTTATGAAAAATATCATTCAGTCCTAATTTACCAAAATGCCATTTTTTGTGCATATGAGTGGCATCCGGCCCTTTTCCCCAACAATCCCATTACAGTAACACATCGCTCTTTCAGTGGATTCAAGAACAAATGCTTCCAGCATCTCTGACAAAAAGAGACTAAGGCTCTCACAAAGATCATAATTTGCAATTATTGATATATACAAAATAACTTAAATCTGGAAGAATATGTGTTTACAAATGCAGAATACCAGTCAGCACTGCTTATCCACAATATTTACGGCACCTTCAACAAATTCTTTGTAGTTGTCTACTATCTAGGAAACAAAATAGTCTCTTAACATGAATTCATTTTTAGGAGAAAAAATATGCCATGTTTACAGAAATAATAGTGATGTCTGGTTTTAAAAATAGGACAGTCTATCTTGGAAAGATGTGTTTTGAAAAGGCCCTTTCATATTGTTTTTGCTTGTGTCAAAGGGATGATTAGAGTAGATGGGAACCTCCCAGAGTAGGCTAATAGAAAGCCAACAGCCCACATATGGCTTGCAGCTTGGGGGAATTCTCGCAGTGCTCTGCCAGAGATGGGACTGCCCGAATGGTTTCTCGCGTAAGTCCTAAGTCGTAAACTGCATCCTACTAGACCGGCCATGCCAGAACTGGACCCATGGGTATACACAGTCTTGGCTGATGGGAAACAATGACTGCTTCCTAAGGAAGCCGCAGCTGCTTTCCTGAGAGACACCCCAGATGCCTGAATTTTCCCTTACTTTCCATTTTTGACTACCTGTTCTGGCAACAGTTCCAACAAAGGGAGAGGCAGGCGGCAGGCACCCAGCTGTTTTCAATAAGGCTTGGCAACATAGGTACTGATTACATAAACACTACAGACATTCAGAGAGCATATTTTCTAGCTTTTAAGCTATAAAAAAAGGTGTGAGCCCGTACCAACACCCCTCATCCTCTCCGTTCTGAGGATGATGATGATAAGGATTTTAATTATGAAAGTAAAGATTATTAAAGGAAACATGATATCATAAACTGCTGGGAAGGAGTTTAAGTTGGATAAAGTATTGGAAAAATATGAAATCTCCATGTTTGAAGGGCAAGACCTCTGAAAATGGAGTAAGATGACCAGGCTGTCCCAATTCAATACAAATTATCTTACTTCAGGGAGTTACTTGCATTTTAAGTTTCTGTATCCATAAAATGGGGGAAATAGCTTCCCTGATTTTTCATGAGATTGTAGTAAACATTAAAGAAATTTGTAAAACTGCAAAGTACTATGAAAATACAAGATAATAATTAAAGTATACTACTAGTCTTGATAAAGATTTTCAAAAAATTAAATTAGTGACAGATAAGATATGAACTATAAATAGAATATGCAACATGAGATTTTTTAGATTTAGACTTTTCGTGTTGGTGGGCATAAGTTAAAGTGATGCTTTTTAAGGTGTAGATATGTAAGAATTTCAGGGAAAACATAATTTTCATACAAAGTGGAGTAACATTTTAGTAATGAGCTATTATAGATTGATCATTGAAGTATTTTGATTCTGTCCCGAATCTTTCAAGAACATTGAAGTTGATGCCCTTTTCTAACAATATTTTGAAATGTATTTTAGTGTTCTAACATTATTTTTATTTAGTTCCTTACTTATGACATAAAATATGAGATAAATAACCCTTTCTATATACCCTACAATTCCTCTATTACCCAAATATTATAACAATGCTTCATATTACATTGAATTCCCTATATCTGAAACTTAGTTCGAAATAATTATTTTTACACAGTTCTTTATCTAGAGGGTTCCTGAGCAATCTACTGAGCTATAAATCAAAAATTCTATAATACATAGGCAATTCTATAGTGATAGTGTCTCCTGAAATAGTCTTTCACAAATATTAAAAAGAAATACTTTAAGCAATGACAAATCTATTCTGAGAAAGTACCAAAATAGTGGAATTATAAATTCTTTATGTAGGCAAACAGCAGGAGAGCTGCAAAAGAAGGGGCCAAATCTGAAGGATACAATGGAGGAATGAAGGCGAAAAAAAATGCCATGAAGGATTTATTGTTCCATACCTTTCCCCTTATGTGGACAGCCTGCTAGACAGTCAAAACCCCTGAAAAATATCAAAAGGTTCAGACTAGAACCAACATTAAAGAATCTAATGTTTTAAATCACAATTTACAAAATACTAAACACTCAAGTTACTTTATAGTAAATATTTATAGTATTCTATACTATAGACTATTCATTCAGGGACTATTTACTTAATGTTAGATATAGTTAGACCACAAGAAAAGCATGAACAAAATGTTACACTGACTCAGATCCCATAAGATTGTATCCATTTTCAAATATTTGTCACTCTTCTATTCTATGCCAGGTATGTCCCTGCTCACTTGATTGCTTGAGCAAAATGATACTTTAATTCATAAATCTTAGATCTACAGTTTATCATAAATGTATTTACTAAAGGTTGGTAGATTTTTTATGTGTTATTTCTAAAAATTCAAGTAGACTTATCTTCATAATATTGTCATTAGATATAATGGAAAATGGTTTACTAAAATGAGATCAATCACAGGGCAATATTACACTTTCTGTGGACACAGTGTATTTGTGAAATGTATTGTATCCACTACAGCTACCTTGTAGGATTCTCATATGAGTAAGTGATAAATTACCACCTAGCAGGTAGAGGATTCCCTATAGAAAGCCTAACTCAGTGTTCAAGATCAGTTTTGGATACAAAAGAATGTTAGCTTAACTACCCTTTCACTTTAGGCAAGTTGTATAATGCTAATATTCCTCAGTATCATCATCTGAAAAACAAGAATAACCATAAACGGCCATTAGAGGGCTGGAGCAGCGGCTTGATGGTTATGGTCCTTGCATGTGCAAGGACTCTAGTTCGAACAAGGTACCATGTACACAGTGAAATGTCCTAGCAATGAAGGCCAAATGAAACACTGAATAAAATTGATTCTCTTTTTCTCTCTCTCACTATCCCTCTCTCTCTTTCAAAAAAGGCTACTAGAATGATTAATTGAAATGATGTTCACAAGGACTTATCCATAATTTCATATATTCATGTTCTCAAAACTATTTACAGTTTCAATTGATGCTGTGGTTCCATTACTGATATTGACAGCCTTTACATCGGTTTTTCTAAACTTTTTTCTTAAAACATGTCAAAACAATTCTATTCCCCCCCTTTTTTTAACATTTACTTTTTCTGAGTAATATTTATGTAAGACATGAATAGATTTATTTTGAAAAAAGGATGAGATAAAGCATGCATAACTAGAAATTCTAATATTTACTTCTTTCATTCCAATGGATCATTTCACTCATCACTTTTGAAAAATCACAAACAGAAGTATAAAGAAGTATTCAAAGTTTCAAAATTTGGTGCCCTGGAAAACTACCAAAATCCTACACCCTGTCACAAAAGGATTGAATCCTTTTATTTACTCAGGACACCAGTCTTTATTTCTATTTCCAATGAAAAAGAACAAATAGAAAAACTTTAAGGCTTATTTTCAGTTCTCTTTTCTTAAAAAAAATAGAATTGGTCAACAAAATATTATTATATTAGAAAGTTCTCAGGACAGCCTCCAGAAATAATTTAATTTGTAATATAAAGAACATATCAGAAAGCTTCCTGCCTTCAGTATTAGAACAATAAAGTGATTATACTAATACAATAAAAATCATGGGGAAAAAAAGCCTCTTAAAAAACCATTCTGTACACATTCAGATTTTGTGTAGAGGCTGAACAGAAAAGGAAGAGAGAGATCCCCCAAGTTCCTAGGTATTAGGAACTCAAATCTCCTGACTTTGTTCTGCCTCAAGTTTTACAAAATTGGGGCACACTAGAGCCATCTTTGAAACTTACCTAGTGGATATTGCCTAAAAAGATGGGAGATAATGTTTTAGAAGTGACAGTAATCCTCACAAACACTTTGCAGAGGCACATACTGAATAAAAACAAGTAATGGATCATTATAATGGTTATTGGAAAATGATTGTGAGTTTTATGTACAATAAGTTTCAGAGGTAAAATAGTTTCCTTGTTTGTGTTTGTATCTCAAGAAACACACTTAAGGCATTAAAATATTGTCTTGGTTGATCTACAAAATAAAATATTTACAATGTTTAGCTTTTAACTAGTCCATAATTCATTGTTGCTTGTTTGTCTTTCTAGTAAGAGAAAGGAGGGAGGGAGGGAGAGAAAGAAAATGAATTACTAAGATCTTTAGAAATAATAGTAATGTAAAAAATCCGTGGGAAACTTATAATATGAAATATCGAATAAAGAACAAATTATACTCTAGTACAGTGTGAGTGTTCAAAAAAGTATCTTTGTTTCTGCCAATGCGTTTATACTTATGTGAAAGGTATATTTCATGGATTCTGGAGAAATGTGCTAATAATTCTGATGAATAAGTAAGGGCAACTGGAATCCCCTTGGTTTGCTTCTGAAGTTAGCATGTACAACAAAAGTTGTCCAGAGTTAAATTACCCTAGAAGATCTCTTAAATATCCTCCATAGTGTAATAAACATGGTTTTGTATACACAACCCCCTTATGGTAATTTCTTCACAAATTCAAGTTTGAGAACTGCTGTGCTAGACTGAGCAAATTTATATGTAGATGTTTGGCAACTGAACCCAATCGTGCCTTCGGGTAAGTTGCAAAACACCAGATAACAGAAAAATGGGCAATAAGCTCTAGCATGCTTCTGCTTATGTGTAGAGCTTACTTCTTTATTTTTAATATCGAACCTTTGTCACTCCAGTACATACATTATATACATTATGTTTAACGTATGTAATTTTGTGAGGATAGAAAAAAATAGTGAAATATATCTTGTACTTAGTGATGATTTCCAAATTCTGAGAGTAGCTTTTAAAAGCACAAATAATGTCATTCCAGTTTATCTTCATATTCAGAATATTCAGTTTAGTTTCATTGATGTAAAAATCATTTTACAATGACATTTTAACTATCATATATTTCTTTCCTATTTCTACTTCTGCATATTTGACAGCAATGATCCTATAGAACTTATGCAGACAGAAGTTTTATTTCAAATATTCAAATGATTAAATTTAATATAAATTCTGTCACATCAAATATTATATACAGAGTTTCTGTTATAAGCAAAGTTAGCCATTCATTCATTTGATTATCTTTTTCTTTACCTAATCCTGATCCTCTGCAACAATCCAGTCTACCATATTGTATTTAATTCCCTTGTCATAAAGCAAGAGTCATAGGGACACTTCCAGAATCCCAGCATGAGGTAATAGTTGTGACCCTTGATGATTTCCTTTCTTTTCTTTCTTTCTTTTTTTTTTTTTTTAAAGAGAGAGGGACAATGAGAGAGAAAAGAGAGAAACAATTTTTTATTTAGTTTTGCATGTGGCTTTCTTTGCTCCAAGACTTTGTTGTGTACTTGGTGCTGGGGTTTGAACTCGCATACTGGCAAATGCTGGGCAAGCACCGTAACCACTGAGCCACTGCTCCAGCTCGACCCTTGATGGTTTCACAAAGAAGAATATTAATTAAATTCCATTATAATGGGCTAAATTTCTCTGTCTCTAACTAAAAGAAAGAGCACATTCAGAAATATTCTTTGCTCTTCTCTTTTTTCTTTGCTGTGGTGAAGTGAATTACAAGCTCCCATGAGACCTAAAGACTCAGCACTGCTTGGGTTGCAGACCAGAATTCTCCCACATGGGTTTGGCGGCCGGGTCAGTCAGAATGATATTAGTATGTTTAATTTTCAAAACGCATACAGTTGGAACAGATGTGTTTTAAAGGGACTCCAAAATGAAGTTCAGGAATAAGGGGGCCTGGGTAATGTTTTAGTAAAATACGGTTAGAGGTGACTCTATGAAACTAATTCCTGCGGATAATCATAACTTGTCTCTGTGAAAACTAGTTTCTAATATTTGTGTATAGCACTAGGGAGAATATCAAAGTTACCAAGATTTGAAACAGTGCAGCAGGAGCTCCAAAACTTTATGTAAATTAACCCCGCAACATGGAACACATTAACTTGAGGGTTTTAGGAATTTGGAACTCTGAATGCCTAGGATGTGGGTTTAATTGAAATGCAGTATTATGACAATCAGTTTTTCTCTAGAGACAGAAGTTTTTAAGGTGCATGCAAATGTATAATTGAACATTGACATATAACGTCATGGTGATACATTTTAAACAAGCCATATCTGCTTTACAGTATTTACTTCATGATATACCCATGGATATTCAAAGATTCCTCCTTTAGAGTCCAGCCATCTGAATAAATGAACAGTTTGCTGAGGTGAGCCTGTTGACTTTCAGATGAAGCCAGCCCTCAAAGGCTCACACATACACAAAGCCTTTCTTCTGGAAAAAATGTTTCTGAGTTTTCAACATAAATCAAGGTCAACACATAATACAATCATACTCTAGTGCATTGAAAAGCTGGAAAACTGTCTAACTGGAACCTTGATGCTTCCAGCAAACCTGCAGGCCAAACAACAATCAGAAAGGGAATTCAGGGCTTAGCATTCAAACCTCTTGTCTGTGAAGCAGTTGCCTGCTCCCGTGGGGAAATTTTAAGTGGGTGTTAGAAAGGGACACTTACTCCATGGCCATGATGTTATAGGACTTCTTTTTCTTATTAAAACAATTATTAAAAAGAAAAAAAGAAAACCAAAACAAAAGGAAACAAAAAAATTATGGACACAAATGGGCACAGAGGCAAGAAATTCTAAATTCAAAAGGCGTGATTTTCATGCGGAGAAAATTAACTTATTATATTTTTATGGTAATAACCAATGAACCGAATCTTTTTATTGAATCCTATATGCAACACTTATAAATAGTGGTAATAATAAGATTGAAAATTATAAGTTAAAAAGTTCAGTTTCACAAATATTCTATGTAATAATAAAAATTCTGCTCGATAAAATTCCATACTGGCTTCAAGTATATACTCGATAAAATTAAATTTTTTTATTTCTGTATTTAAAAATATAAAACATAAAATTAAAAGTTGCTTATTGCATTGCAGCATGGAAAACACTATGATCATTAAATAAACATTGAGTAAGCACTATTTCCCAGATATGTGTTAGAACCAAACAGACAGATCAATTTTAAATACATATTCTAAAATACCACTGACAATGTTCAAACAATGTGAAACATAGATAATATTATTATCAAAGGCACTAGGAGTTCTTGTAAAGTGACATAGTGCACAGAAATAATTTTTTTTACTACAAGTACATTGAAGTGCTAGAAATATATAACATCTGAAAACCTCATGAATAGGTAAACTCAAAAGCAAGTAAGCACTACACGCTAGGTTGAAAGAGCAGGAGATGAAGGGAACAGAAAGATGAAGCCTTGATGCTTGGCTGGAGCCATGAAATGTGGCCTTGAATATATGAGAGTTGTGGTAACTGGAAATAATCCTGTGAATGATCCTATAAATATCCATGAAAAGGCACTACAAAAACAACCACTGGCCCAGAGAAGTAGTAAAGAAGTTTTTAGTGGGCTCCAAGCTATAGATGAGGGAATGTAGTGAGAGACTGAAATGCCCAAATTTTCTATCAATCATGGGTGTGGTTCAGATATTCAAAGCTGAGAAATTAACATAAATCTGGGTCTGTCACATGAAATTACTGGGGACCCCAGAAAAAGAAGTGGTAAGTAACACAGAGATGCTTTCATGAGCAAGGCATAGGAGAAGCCCAGGGATAAAGCAATCCCAACTGAACTGAGAATGCACTCATAAAACTTTAAATGTCTCAGTGCACGTGCACACACAAAGACATCATGGGGGGGAATTTAACCTGTGCAAGAAATGGAGGATTTATACCACGGACATAAAAAGTGACAAGCAAGATGGAAAAAGAAAATAAGAATTCTTTAAAAGTTTTAAAATAGATTGAAAAATAATAGAAATTGGAAAAAAAGGAACAAAGAAAAAACATAGTATATAAATTTAAAATAAATCAAAACAACAAAAATGTATCTATTAAATTAGAATCCCGTAAGCCTGTAAGAAAATAGTAATTTAGAAAATAGAAATATCTTAGAGAGTTAAAGCAGATATGAAAATAAGTTGGAAATATCAAAGTTAAATGAGAGATATAAAATTTATCAGACTGAATTCAAGGAAGAAGAAGTGAAAAGAATTGTGGAGAGGTTGACATTAGAATTGATAATGGAAAAAACAAAAAGAAAACAAGTATCTCTTATGATATTAAATGAATCCAAGAAGGTTAAAAAGAAAGAAAGAAAAAGATTAGACTGCAAGATGTAGGAAAAGAAGATTAATCTCAGTGGAAACTATAAACAACAAGGAAAAATCTAAATATTGTTAGGTAAGACTTGCTCAAGTAAGAAGGATATACCTTCAAATCTCAACACATCTCTTTGAATTTCAAAGTGCAATGAAAACGCAATAGCAGCTAGCCTGTTAAAGATCGAGGGTGAAGAGGAAGCATCTTTAGATGAACAGGGTCAATTCACTAATCAAAAATCGTCACTGAGTAACAACGGAAGGAGTTACACTGCAGCAAGAATGAAGTAAAACTGGAAGGAAAGATGAGAGATGAAAAGTGGAAAACAAAAACAGAGAAGACCAATGCAGTGCAGGAGGGGAGACTTTGATAAGGCTCTTGATGACTTATGAATAATAAATTGAGTCATGTAATTCAATAACAACTAACAGAAGAATTGAATATCACATAGGATTAAATGCAATAAAATAATATTGAGGAGAAATGATTTAGATCTAAAGCATTACTAAATCCACTAAATTAAAAATGTAAGATTAGCCACTAAAAGAAATCTTACATTTGTTTTAGTGATTACTCTTAATCTTTTGTTTATAACTTCCAAATTAGTAAAACTCAAATGTGTAAAGTAAATACACACACACATACACATGCAGACAAAACACACTGCATGTACTATAGGGTATGAAGCAAGGAGGGAGGGAAAAACTGACAAAATGAAATGCTAAAGATTGTAACAAATAATTCAGTGATTGTAGCATATGTAAATGAAATTTACTTGTGAAATAAAGAGTCTCAGATTGGTTGAATGTTTTAAAGAATCAGATGACGTTTATCATACATATATACATATGTATATACAGAGAAACACATGCATATTACTTTATAAAACATATATACCTATATATATATACACATGATGATATAGTAATGTTTAAAGATAAACTGAACACTATGTGTCAAGCCAATTGAGTAAAAGAATAGCAACAGGGGGCTGGAGCGGTGGCTGGCGGTTACAGCGCTTGCCTGGCATACGCAAGTACATGGGTTCAAGCCCCAGCACCCACATACACAACTGAGTGTCAGAGCAATGAAAGCCATGTGAAAAACTCAATAAAAATTGATTCTCTCTGTCTCTCTCTCTCTCACCGTCCTTCTCTCTTAAAAAAAAAACAAACGAATAGCAACAGTGATATTTAACAAATTAAACTTTAAAACAAAAAGCTTTATTTATAGAACATAATCACTTAATATTATAAGATGTTGAAAATGAACAATCATATATAATTCCATACTGAATCTGAATATGCCATACAACATTGTAGCAATGCACACAAAACAAAAATGACAGTAACAAAAATGAATCAAGTTCACACACAGGTGGAAACTTTAACTTCTCTTTCTCAGAAATGTAGAGTTTCGGAAGAAGGAATTTTAGTAAAAAAATAAATTTAGGCATCATTAAATACACATACATACATGCATGTGTATGCATCTATTAAACATGCAAAACTCACACTAAATACTTAGAAAATATTAATTTTGTCAAGCACATATGAATATATTTTTTAAGTTCATGTAAGAAGAAATAAAAAATGTCTCCTTTTAAACCAAACAGAAATATACAGACCATAGTTTCTGATAGAAAGCAAATAATATAAAGCTTTAACAAAATTTCACAGAACCAAATACTACAATCTAATCAACATACTCTTAAATATGTTATTTTTCTATATGATTTACAAGAGAATTATATAGAAATAAATTGGAACCCAAGCTGGGCATCTATGACATGGCATTAGCCCTAGATAACTAAGTATATATTCATTTGTTCTGGAATATTTGATAATGTTTCCCTCTCAATTGTAACTATATATCATCTAATAAATAATAAATTAAAAAAGAAATAAATTACAATTTAAATAATGTGTATCAAAATTAAGGGATACATCTGAATTATAGAAAGGGAATTATTAGACTTAAATTTATTAATAGGAAAAATATACGAAGTATGATATATACAACCAATTACACACTGTACACAAAAAAGAAAATTAAGCTTCATTTTCCAACATAGATAAATTTCAGAAATAAAATTTATTGAAAATATGATCTATTGTTCCATTTGTGTAACTTTTTTCTTTTTTCTTTTTTGACAGTCTGGGAATCTGGGGTCTCACACAAGTTAGGCAAGTGCTTTACCACTGAACTACATTCCCAGCCTCTACATAACTTTCTAAAAAGCAGAATATACTGCTATATATTATTTAAGGTTATATAATGAATGAAAATGCATTTTCAGATGAATGGGAAACATTAATATCAAATTGACTATTATATGTGTTATAAAAATTTTGTTTTGGTAGTTTAGATGATATGTTTCAGTTTTGTTAAAGGTTAGTCTTTCTATGGCTCTTTTAATAGTCTGGATATTGACTATACTACACAGAAAAGAAGAAAATGAGATTGAGGACAGGGAACTTCAGATAAAATGTGTATTCCCTTTAAATAATCTAAGTAAAAAAAAAACACTTGAATTTGGTTAATGTCAAATGATGAATTTTTTTGTTTCATTTTTCTAATTTTTTAAGGTATAGTATAAAATATTTTAACTCAATTTAAAAAAGGGTAGGGGTGTGCAACAAGACTCATGAATGTTCAGGAAATCTTTCAGGCTCAAGTAAAAGTTCTGTGTGCCTGAGAGTGAGATTGGACTTAAGGTGGAGGAAGAAGGACCGTCTTAGCAGAGGCTCAGTGTGAGAAACCACCATCATTTATGTCATAGAAGAGTTGGCTTGATTCTCCATGGACGTTTAGGACTTAAAGGGGAAGAAAAATGTTATTCCATGCCAGACTAAATAATGTGTGACTTATTTGATGTTCTGAGTGAGTAATTCTAATAAAAGTAAAAAAATAGAGGAGATGAATTGAGATTGATCAAGTCAGGAAAAGTTAGTAGAATCATGTTTGGTAACAACAAGAGAAGTGTAGCTCTTTAATTTATTGATCAAATTTGTACTAAGTACTTACACGCACATATTATCTACAAAATATTCATTAGGATATAAAGATGGTAACTAAAAGATGTACTCAACATAAAATTATTTATAAAGTCATGACTACCAAACAGGCTATTTATACTATTAAGGAGTTTGAATTAGAATCAACAATACAGATTGCTATACAATTACAATGAGCATGTATAGCAGAGGCACTTAGTATGGTCTGGAAAACTATGGTAAGTGTCTTGGAAGAATTAAATGCATGAAGCACAATAATTGCTCAATTAAGAATTTATTAATGAATAAATGATAATTGCACATACTAATACTTAAAACTAGACAGGAGGGATGAAGGGAGTTTTCTAATTGAAAAATAGGAGTTTTCAGGACAGAGACAACAATCCAGGGAGGAATAAAAACGGACCATTTTGGGATGGAATTTAGATTGGTCTGACTCCAGAAGCATAAGTAAAGAGAAAGGAGAGATGTATAAGCCTGGGTAGGGAGTTGAAAGGCTCTCATCATTGTGCAATAAGATTTGATTTGTCCTTAAAATGTGGGTGTAGAATGGACAATAAGACCTGGCCAACTGGAGGAGGGTCAGGTTAGGATAATTTCTCAGGAAGATGATGATGACAGTGGCCAGAACTAGAGTAGTAATTGTTGTGGCGATGGAGAGAGAAAGATGAATTTGAAGCATTTTAGGGGATTATATCATGATACTGAATGAGTTCTCTAAGGAGTATGTTCATTAGAAAATATTTTATGTTCTGTTGGTAATGCCCTAACATCTTTACAGACAAACCAGAGAGCTTGTAACATGTTTCCTGAATACATCCCAGACTTTTCCTACTGTATAGCTCCCTTCACACTCACTTCCTTTAATTCTGTCTTCCTTTATTTCTTTAATCCCACCTGTCTTCACATGGGCCTTGATGTTTCCATATATATGAAATTGTCCACGATCTCTACAAAACATGCAACACCCACTACCTCTAAATCTCCAGAAGGTTTTCTAAAACCTCATTTATTTTATTACATTTACAACACATTGCCTGCTATGATGGCCATCATGCATATTACATGTCTACTCAACTGTTAAGGCAGGGGAAAAGATCATATACAGGTTATCTCTCTCTCTACCATGTTTGACATACTGTCTTAAGCATTATCAAAAACTCAATAACAATGTGCTATGTTAATCCAGACATATTCCATTTAGTTTAGTTTTGCAAGATACTTCAACAGAAAATTAGCCTCATTTTAAAGATGTTGAAATTTAGCACTGATTGTAAAACAAGAATAGAAATGACAAATTGTTGATATCATTATATGCTTTTATTATTGTTATTGTATATAGATTTTAATCTATCCCCCGAAGTAATCTAATTTTAAATAGTTCAAAGGGATGTAGGCTGATAGTCATGCTGTTGTCTGTGATGATATTCATAAAAGTATGAAGCAAAACTTAAAAATTCAATGGAGTTAAGAAAATAGGAAAAATAAAATTAAGACACTGGAGTGCTTAATAGGATGGGATAGTTTTCACCCCCCAAGATTAGAAGGAGAGAGAGACAAAAAGTATAAACACTTTTTCCCCCTGAATTGGTATGTTTCCTTGGTATTGAGCCAATAGTAAACATAGGAGAATCATTTGGCCCCTGTTTGGCTTCTGGATATTGAGGACATGTGTGTTGGATCAGAGTTCCAGGGTGATTTCCATGAATCTATTCCAACCTCTCTGGAAGAAAAGTCCATCTGTCAGTTCCCTGAGCCAGAGCTCAGCTCTTGTACGTCATCTATCAAAACTCTGGAATCTGGATGATAATGCTGACTGCTGCGAGGTGATTTTCATGAAATAACAACTGTACCTACATCAGAATCACAGAAGGGGAAGGGGAAATGATGATTTCAAAAAATCCCTACTTGTTTTTCTCTTTGAATTCTTTATTTCCCTTGCTGAGACAAAGGGCAATAGCGGCAACCATATATAATCCCTGCTTCCCCTCAAAAAACCAAGAACGGAGTCTTGATTTCATAGCCGTCAAATTTGATATGTTTTTCTCCTTGCTGAAGAGCTGGGTACGCTGCCCTGTCTTTGTTTACATTCACATTGGAAGTTGTAGAATCATTTGTAAAAGGAGAACAAGCATATGGAAGTTCTTTTTTCATTTTTTTTGTCAAACTATTATTCAACTAAATGCTAAACATGCCATCCATGAAATTAAACTTAAGCATTAGCTTCCCTCAAAGAATACCACTTGCCCTCCTCTAGAGGGAAACTCAACAAGAAACAGTTCCACCTCTTCTGTGGTACCTATGAACTAGTAGGTCATTGCTAGATATGTGGGTGAAGTAGCAATTTCTGTCAACAGGAAAGTCAGGTTTTTAATATTAAAAAGCATTATGTTTTTCACTTTTAAACGACCTCAGGCTTTATGACAATGAAAAACACAGCTTATATAATTATCAAATAGTCTATTTACTGTGAAGAGTAAACTTCTAACTGAATCCTGTAGTTCTCTGTTGAGATGTTTTGATCTGAAATACTATTTATGGAAGAGAAAAGAAGATGCAAGCTTCAAATTTGTCCATTTGAGGGGCTGGAGCAGAGGCTCAGTGGTTAAGGTGCTTGCCTGGCATGCATGAGGGGGCAAGTTCGAACCCTAGCACCAAGTACACATAGAAATGTCAGAGCAACGAAAGCCACACGAAAAACTAAATAAAATTGATTCCCTCTAAAAAGAAGTGTCCATTTGGCTGTTTATAAATCACTCTAGTAAAGCATTTTGAAAAGGATGTTAATATACATGAATCTAATATGCTTTAAAACAATCTGATAACAGAATATTTTGGGTCTACATAAATACAATCCTGAGGTTACTCAAGCATTTGTGACTAGTTCAATTAATTAGTGTACAAATTCCTGAAATTCAGCCTTAACTTTTGATTTTGGAAATCAGCATACTCAGAAACAGCCTGAATAACAACAAACTTAAACAATTGGCTCAAAATATTCTGAAAATAAAACAGGGAGAAAAAGAAAGACAATAAAGGGATGGGAGAATTGACGTTTGGTGATCTTTAACACTCTGCTAAATATTCCTATCAAACCAATTTTTTTTTCAATATTAGCAACATTTTCAACTTGCTATATGGCTAGGGATTTATAATTGTCAATATTTCTTATCAGCCATGATAAATAGATACTTCTTTAGGTCAGGAAATGGTTACAACTACAGACTGTCCATTTTATTTGATAAATAAACTTTTTCCCCTCTCCTTATAATGAACATTTTAAAATTTATAGAAAATAGAAAGAATAGTACTATAAATACCTCTGTGTCTTTACATCTTTCATACATACAAGAGTTGTATGTCTGGGAATGTTGTGGATTGATTCCAGGAACCCCTTTGGATATTAGATCCATGGATATTCAAGTCCCTTAATGCAAAATGGGATAATATTTGCATATAATCTACTCAATCCTCCAGGATACCTTAAATCATCTCTGGGTCACTTATAATAGCATACAATATGAATGCTATGTAATTTGTTACTATACTGCTTTTTAGAATATAATGACAAGAAAAATGTCTGAACATGTTTAGTATAGATGCAACTTTTTTTCTGAATATTTTTGATCCCAGGTTGTTAGAATTCATGGAGTTCACTGATATGGATAACTGCTTAATAATTTATCATATGTGCTCATAATTATCATATATGAAAATAAATGTTGAAAGGAAACAAAATTGTCTCCCCCACAGGGACATGGGTAAGGATAGACAGGACAGAATTTGTCTACGGTTAAGAATTAGTTACAATGCTGTAAGTTATCTGTAAATTATAGTTGTAAAGTACAACAGAATTAGACTCTGTTATCCAATCCATCTTCTCTAATGTCTAGACAATGCATAATTTTTCACTGAAGCACATATTTTTATTAGTCTTTTCTCTCATCTACTTAAAATTTACCATCATGATGACTATATTTAACATCAGAAGAATAGCGTTGCTATGGTATTTGAATTAATCTAATCTATTCAACTAATGGATTCCTGGCAAAAGGTCATGAATATGCAATATCTAAACAGTTTTTCTCAGCAACTTTATTGGGAAATATGTTAAATATATGTATTGTAAATAAACACAGCTGGAGAAGTATCACAGGATGTCACACAAAAAAATTATCAGTTCCATAAACCTTTGATACATAATCTTTTTCACATTGATGTGTCAGAGTTATCATATAAGTGTAAGAAGAGCAAAGATCTAAATTAAACAAAGAATTGAGGCAACAGCTTGTTCTAAGGAGGTATAGTGCAGCTCCCTATTCTGAGGCTTCTGAAGACTTCTAGAATATGATCATAGGTAAAAAGAGGAACTATTCATAGAGTAACACTATTTTTAAAGTATATTTGAATTCTTTTATGGATTGAAATTGTGAACTCGAGTCACACCTCTGAACCCCAATGTGATGGTATCATGAAGAAGTAGCTCTCCCTCTCTCAACAGCGTGAGAGCAACTACCCTACTGTCTGACTCAAAGCATGCTCTAAAAAGTGAGTTTTTTTGTTTTTTAAGAGAGAGGGACAGTGAGACAGAAAGAGAAACAACTTTATTTAGTTTTTCACGTGGCCTTAGTTGCTCCAACACTTACTTGTTCACATGGTGCTGGGGTTTGAACCCGGGTCCTCGTGCTTGCCAGGCAAGCGCTGAAACCGCTGAGCCAGCGCTCCAGCCCCAAAAGTGAGTTTTGAATGAATGAATTAGATAAGTTGGCTTCTGAAGTGCTGCGTTGATTCTCACTGCATATTCCACATGTGTAAATGTGGCTAACATTTGTCCTTGCTTTATTTGGCCCAGTCGTTTTCATCCTCAGTCCTAACAAAAGCAGTATTTCTCAGATCAGATGTAATTGATGTTGGATATTATTTTCTAAAATCTTATTAAACCTGAGTCTGGACGATGTTCAAAAAGCAGAATTTTGAACTCTATAGTACCTCTTTAAAATACCTGGTAACGCATTCTACTTTAAATATGACTATACTTGGTCCATATCTAAAAACACTGATCCACAGGAAAGAATTATGTTTGAATCTTGATTACAGGGACTTTATGATGCTTGATGTTAGAAAAGTTATGTTAGTTATGAGATGACAATTTCTTTCTGACAAAAATACAGAAAAGGACAGTCTGTGTATATTTTTAACGAGAACATAGTGGATATCAAATTAACCACATCATATCCATTAATTAGTTGAAGGGCACCTCTGTTGGTTCCATAGCTTAGCAATTATGAATTGTGTTGCTATAAACATTGATGTGGCCGCATCACTGTAATACGCTGATTTTAGGTTCTTTGTCTATATACCGAGAAGTGGGATACTTGGGTCAAATGGTGGATACGTTCCTAGTTTTTTTGTTTTTTTTAAAGAGAGAGGGACAGTGAGAGAGACAGAGAAACAGAGAAACAACTTTATTTAGTTTTTCACATGGCTTTAGTTGCTCCGACAGTTATATACATGGTGCTGGGGTTTGAACCTGGGTCCTCGTGCTTGCCAGGCAAGCGCCAAAGCCGCTGAGCCACCGCTCCAGCCCCACATTCCTAGTTTTTTGAGGAATCTCCATATTGCTTTCCAGACTGAGTGTACCAGTTTGCAGTCCCACCGACAATGTACAATTTTCCCGTCTTTCCCACATCCTCAACAACATTTATTATTGTCCATATTCTTGATTATTGCCATTCTGACTGGAGTGAGATGAAATTTCTGTGTAGTTTTATTTGAATTTCTCTAATTGCTAGAGATGTTAAACATTTTTTCATGGATTTGTTGACCATTTGCATTTCTTTTTTTGAAAAGTATCTATTCAGTTTTTTGCCCATTTTTTAATTGGGTTATTCTTTATTTTTGCATTAGGTTTTTGGAGTTCTTTGTATACCTGGATTTTAATGACCTCTCTGAGGAGAAGGTGAGAAAGATTTTTTTCTTCCAATTCTGCTCTTAATTGTTTCTTTTGCTATGAGGAAGATTTTCAATTGATGCTATCCCATTTATTGATTTTTACTTTTTGTTCTTTGGGTGTCTTCTTTAGAAAATCAGTTCCTGACTCCACACACAAGGGAGTATTACTCAGCCATAAAGAAGAATGATTTGATGTCATTTTGCTGGCAAATGGATGGCACTGGAGGATATCAAGCTAAGTGAAATAAGTCAGTCTCAAAAAAATCAAAGGTTGAATGTTCTCTCTGACATGTGGAAGCTAACCCCAAATAAGGAAAAGAACAAAGAAATAGACAAAGGGGAAGAAAATGGAGGAAGGAAGAATGAGATAGGAAAAGTTCATGGAATGAGTCAGACTTAACTTTCCTATGTTCATATGTGAACATACCATAGTGAATCTCATCGACATGTATATCAACAAATCACTAAATTAAAAAAAATTATTAATAACACAAAATCAGGAGAATAGAGAGGAGAGAATGGGGGAGGGAAAATACTGAGGATTGAATTAGAATAAGTTATCATACTTTTATAAAAATGTCAATGTATATCCTATTCCTAAGTATATCAAAAAAGAATAAGGGATTGGAGGAAAGAAGGGATGTGAAAATACTGGGAATTGAATTAAAGCAAGGTACACTCCAAGCTTTTATAATTATGTCATTGTATTTTCTATTGTCATGTATGTAAAAAAAAACCCAGGGTGGATGAAGGGCAGAAATGGGAATAATTGGAGACTGAATTAGAATAACTTAAATTTCATCCTTTTATATTTATATCATTATATAATATTGCTATATATACCCTAAAAACAACAAATAAAAATGAATAAAATTAACCGCAATGTAATTTTCTACACTATCAGATAATTTTTGGTATTCTAGGGCATGACTTTGTTCATAAGAATTGTGCTACATTTTTGAAGAATGGAAATACAAGATCAGAATTTCTGTTGAGGCAGATCTAACATTTGAAAAAAATAATCTCTGTGCATAGGACCTTTTTCTCTAGACTTGCAGAAATAGCCCTGGAGAATATTGTATCACTCAGTGACTCACAGTAAATCATTCTGGCACCAAACAGCACACTAAATTACTCTCAAACCTTAATCTCCAACTATTTTTGGGGGGACAACATTGGATCCTGATCATGGCAGATAAAATTCACAACTAAAGTCACTTTCTGAAGAATGCCATACCCATGAAAAATGATTCAATGGAGCACTGCACAATAAGATCAATTAAAAACTTTAAAGTACATTCCTCACATGGAATATCTCTGACAAAACATCACATAATAGTGAGAGGTGAGGACATTTGATTATAATTAGGGAAGAATATTGAGTTTTTACCTAATTACCTGAAAAATCTAGATGAATGTAAAATACCTGCCTTAATTTCATTGGTTTTCCCAGAACCAGCTTAACTCTATTTTACAGGTTTCCCCAATTGTTTGGGATAAAACTCATGTTTCTTTCCATATTGTTCCTTTCCACAGGAAATTAAAGTCTACACTTTTCTAAGAGGTAATAGTGTAAGTCTCTACTTTGGTGGGCAAGTGATAAAATGTATCTTAAGTTAACAGGTAGCTTGAGGCACATGTGGTCAAAATCTGGGTTCGAAGGCTTTCCAAATGTTGATCAAGATTGCATGGAGGGCTTGGATCATCCCAAGGGCCATAGAGGAAAGGTAGCTAAAAACAGTTCAATAGACCTGGAGAATGGCTATAAAAAAACACAATACAAAGAAGGAAAGATTTCAAAGAAGGAGCTGGAAGAGTCAAATAGAACTGCCAGAGTGCACAAGTAGACAAAATGCATTAAGGTGTAGGTGGAATCATGTATTGGAAATGTATGCAGGGCAGAGAAGTAAAAAAGCAAGTCACTGGGAGAAAAAGAGGAAGAGAATATTGGAAGGAAACAAAACCACTAAAGGAAATCAAGGAAGATACACCAAGAAATATAAATGCTCACTTAAAAAAAATCTGGCATTAATTCATGTTTTGCCATGGTAATTATCTGCCAAAGCTGAAATTACAGTATTCCTCTGTGATTTGTCTTAATAGACTCAGCCAGGTGCATTATCTGTAAGCATTCTTATCCAGGGTAGAAATTAGCCAATCATGGATCTGGATGTAAATTTAAGGGACAAGAATAAGTGAAAGCTCTCCAAATGATATTTACGCAGTGGTCCAATCAAAATTGCATGAATTACTACATTCAATTGCCAGGAAAAGGGGTTAAATTTAATACAGCTAGACAGCAGAGCAGCTGCTTTCATGATTTAAATAAAAACAAGCTGAACCCCTGCTGTCATCTCAGTGATATATGACTTGTAATGGGATGTTTCCAACCTTTACTTCCATACGGCTGCCTACGCTTTAGGTAAATGCTCCCTGCCTCCAGTGCAACCAACTTTGCAGAAAACATCTGGGACCCATTCCTGCTCTATTAGCAATGACAATGCCTCCTACAAACACAAATGATTCATTGGACAACATCCTTTACTTCAGGATCAAATTAGGGAGTTTCATTGATAATTTTATCATGTTTACAACCAGAGATACTATATGCAAACATGGCTCCCTTTCAGTCCACAGGATTCCTGCACACAGTGTTCTTACTCATATAGGTTATTCACCTAAGATTAAGGGTGACCTTTAAAGGTTGGAATTAAAATGAAAGGCTATCTCTGACAGTGCACAGTTTTGTCTTGCTACTCTCCTACCTCTTTATACTGGAAACTTCTCTTCATTTACATAGCTGCCTGCATTCTTCCAGAAAAAAAAGAGAAACAGTGCTCTGAAAAGTGCATTTGGCAAGGGAAAAAAAAAGATAGCTGCCAAATCACTTTCAGGCATTTAAAAATAAAGAATTGGTTCCCTCATAAGAATTAAAATTTAGGAATTACCAATGCTTATGGAAAAAATCACAATATGAAATAGTCATTATTTGAACTTGCAAATATTTTGCAAGCCAAGTAGGAGGCTACATCTAATAAGATATCCACTGCTGTAGTATCTAAAATATGCTAGATGATATTCTGTAAAAGGAATGAGAAATAACCTCCTGATATTTACATTGTGAGATTATGCTTCTAATCATCAATTTTCAATTCCCAACTACAATAAATACAAATTGTATTTCCCATTTTAATCTGTTAAATCCAAATTAATATTATAATTTATACAATTTACATTAATTGTTCATTATAAAAAAGTAAAAATTCTACACATAGGCACCCACAAAGTTTTAAACCAAATTTTCTAAAATGATCATTTTTCCCATTAAAAGATGGCAATGACGAAGAAAAAAAAAAGGGAAGAGTAAGAAAAGTGGGAGCAGCAGCAGCAAAAGTTTGGAGTATTTTGTGATAACAAAACAAGGCAAAAGCTGTCATTTTTCTTCCATAATAAAAAGCACAAAGGTTGCTACATGTTCCCCTTCACGTTTACAAGTTTACTGCTACTAAGCAAATTCCCACTCAAAGTTCACCCACGAAGATATTGGAGTAGTTGGGCCCCAGGTGAAAGCCCTGTGGGTAGTTGTCCAAGCCTGAACACAGATCAGAGAGGCTTGACCTGGAAGACCTCAGGGGAAACCTGGCACCAGGCTTGGTGCATAGCCAGTGCATGGAAGCTTCTGAAGGGATTTCTAGTGAAAGACTCAGGGCTCCCAGTGGCCAGTGGCTCTTTGACATATTTACATTTCCAGTCTAAGACACCTCATGCCTGGAGCACCTTATCTGAGGACTTAGAGAGTCCTTCTATTGGAACCTCTGTGTTGAGGGAAGAGCAAGACACTTCCCCACTCCAACTCAGTATTCAGTGCTTCTCTCTTTGCACTCTCCCCACCCATCACTCATAAAACTGCTGAAGCCTTTGTTTGGAGACTCCCTGTACAGTAAAGCAACCCCCTATGCCTGTGGATCTATCTCACCCTTGACTGGAGATTTGTTTCAGCAGGTAGAAGGGAGCAGGGAGTTCCTGCCTTCTCTGGTTTTAGAGTCTCTGCTTTCTCTGCTTGTGCCATCACAGTTTAACAACACAACTTTGATTTTTGTCTTGTTACTTCAATCAGCTCTTCCAATGCATGGTGGGTCAAGATTTACCCTCAGTTGAGCCCCAGATAATAATTAGGCAAATCAACAGTGTAATTTAGAACATCATCATAAGAGTTTTTTTCAGAGCATTACAAAATAAGTGCCCTCCCTTAATTTTTCTTCAATTCCTGAGTATATAAGTTTGATGGCTACCCTAGAGAAATGAAGTTCAAGGAGGACAGAAATATGATCTTTATTACTCCGTAAATTTGGGAAATGTGCTTGATTCTGATACATAATTATCCCTTTATTTTACAATTAAAACCTATAAATAAGATAGCTCAACGGACTCTACTTTTACATTTATCTTTCACTGGCCCTGGCAACGTAAGTCAATGTGTATTTTCTTGGTTCTCAACATGCCCCCACTAGTGGAAAGCATAGATCAGATGGGCATCTTTCACATTATGAACTTTTTTGGAAATTCCCTTTTTTTTAACATAATTCAAATTTAGCATTATATTTCATGTTAACTTTTTGGAAATAATATAATGTGCTAAACCTTATGACATTTAAGCAATCATAATTCAACAGTTTAGCATAGCAAATGATATCAATCAATTCATATGCATGTTCCATTTTGTAAAGCAAATTCTAGTGCTGCCAGACAAACATGGGTCAGTATTCTAGATCTTCTAGGCATTCCTAAATTATGTGTGAGGATATAGTGACCTGCCTTGCAGGATTCTGTGAGGATAAAATGTAAGGTGATTTTCAACACTCATTTTTCCCCCTTTCTCTGCACCTCTTGGCATGTGTAGGTGGTAAAAAGCTATGCAACTGTTATTGTTTAGGTACACGGTATCCCCGAAAAGCCCATGTGCGAGACAATGGAGGAAAGTTTGGAGATGCAGTGATGGGGTATAAGCCTAATCAACGCATCCATCCGCTGATAGACATTAACCAATGGCAACTGTAGGCCCATACAGTGGGTCACAGGGGGCATGCCTTTGTCCTTGATGACTAGAGCTCTCTCCTTCCTTTTTGCCACATCCCATGCTGCTCTTCTCCACCATACACTTCTGCATGACTTTCTGCTTCATCTCAGGCCCAGAGCAATGGAGCTGGTCATTTATTTACCTATACCTCTGAAACCATGAGACCTAAATAAGCTTTTTTCTTTTCTATATTATTCTTGTTAGGTCTTTTTGTCACAGTGACAAAAAAGCTGACTAAATCAGCAAGCTGAAGGCTCAAGTACAGGTCACACTGAGATACGACCAAAGCTGCACAAATCTCAATGAAAAATAATGGGGCATTAATTTATATATTTATTGTAGATTCCAGAAAATGTAAAAGGGTATTGCACGTAGAGAACAAAATGTTTTAACATGCTCTTAAAATACTTCTTTCATGATGTTTTCCCCCAGTCATATGTATAATTTTATCTGCTCTCACACTTTCTCACAGAAACCTGTTATTTTTTATTTTTCCTCCACCTACCTGCTGAAAGTGTTTCTTTTCCTCAATTAGCAAACTGGCCTCTTCAATGCAAAGCTTTCATCCCCTCCCGTTCCCATTATTCATTTGCTCATTCCATACAAAAAGTGGACCAAGAATAGGGCTGGCAATTCCAATCTGCTCTTTACTAGGCATGTAAGGTTTATAATGACACTTGGGAATTAGGATTTTTGAAGCTCAGGAACATATGCAGGGTAATAGATTTCAGAAGAAAAGGACAGATTTAACATTCATGTATTCTTTCTCTTCTTCTGCCTCTTCCCACTGTCCCCAGTGCAGTGTTTTTAAATAACCCAAATGGTGTTAATCACATATCAACCTATCACAACACATAAGGCTTCAAAATGGGCATTTAGCAGCACTTGGTGCATCAAGAGTTTGATGGACTTTTCTTTTTATAAAGAAAGGAGTTTTGCCTTTAAAACTTGGAATATCTATGTGAATATCTGAAGATCATATGCTTAATATCAGTGAATAAAACATCTGTCAATGGGAGCTGGAGTGGTGGCTTGGTGGTTTAGGTGCTTGCCTGGAATGCGTGAGGATGCAGGTTCAAACCCCAGTGCCATGTACACAACTAAGTGTCAGAGCAATTAAAGCCACATGAAAAACTAAATAAAAAATTGATTCTTTCTCTCTCTCTCACTGTCTCTCTCTTAAAAAACAAAACAAAACAAAAACTGCCAATGAATAGAATCTAAATCAAAGGAACTTCTACCTAAAATTTTTTTTCAATTATAGTTTATCACTTCAATTCTCCATAAAAATGCAGTAATTGCATGAATATTTAATATTAAACACACACATACACATAATATTAAATCACAGACATACACACAGAAGTATAGAAAAAATTCCCTTTCAACTTATCATGTAAGTAGGTAGATCTAGAACTAGCAACTGGAAGGAAAGGAACTTATAATAGAGAAGTGAGAAGGAAGAGTACAGATGTTCCAAGAAAAAAGTAAACAAAATTTTTAAAAAAATAAATGGAAATTTTAAAATAATATATGGTAGCAGAGATGGAATTTCAGACAATGATTCTTATAATAAAATTAAACTATTGTTCTAAAGAAATAGCTACTTGTTTTGAGTCAAATCAACAGTGAAAAGAAAAAGGAAAAGGTAATCATTTTAACGGGGAAAATAGAGATATTAGCAAAGGAATAAGGGAATTAATAGTCCTTAAAACTACAGATTTTCATATGAGCATTTTACCTGTTTGGAGATACTATTAAGAAAAGCGTATTAACATGTATAAGGTAAATTAATCTATCTAAACACCAGCCACAGCTTGATATTAAGAATACTTCCGGGGCTGGAGCAGTGGCTCAGCGGTTTTGGCGCTTGCCTGACAAGCACGAGGACCTGGGTTCAAACCCCAGCACCACATACACAACTAAGTGTTGGAGCAACGAAGGCCATGTGAAAAACTAAATAAAGTTGTTTCTCTCTTTCTCTGTCTCTCTCACTGTCCCTCTCTCTTTAAAAAGAAAAAAAAAAAGAATACTTTCCTGGGTGGGTTTAGGAAACCACATTCTTTTCCTGGAATTTTAGTGTGTATCAGACAAATCACAGGCAAGAAAATACAACCCATTTTCAGGGAGATTGAAGGAGGGATTTGAATATGCTGATTGTACACTTTAAAGTGGTAAAATTGGTCAACTTCATGAGGTGTATATTTTACCACAATTACAAATAAGAGATCCTGGGGATATAGTTCAGTTGCAGAGTGCTTGTGTAGTATGTACAAGGATCTGAGTTCAATCCTTGGTACCACAAAGTAAATACATAAGTAAAATAATTACACTAATCAAAGAAATAAAGAGACAGTCAATATAAAAAAATGTTATAGAAGAGCTTGAAAAGCAATAAGAGATGGCAGGGAAAATTTAAAAAATAAAAGTAACAATAGACTAACAGCAAAAAGATGTAAGGAAGGAAATAATTACACTAATCAAAGAAATAAAGAGACAGTCAATATAAAAAAATGTTATAGAAGAGCTTGAAAAGCAATAAGAGATGGCAGGGAAAATTTAAAAAATAAAAGTAACAATAGACTAACAGCAAAAAGATGTAAGGAAGGAAGGATGGGGTTATCAAACTCAAGGAGTCAAAGCTCTAGCATGAACCACAGCAGAAACTCCTAACAAATGCTAGAAGCTTGAAGGGAATGCAACATTAGTGAAGATGCTGCCTAGCAGAAAGGGTAAAAGTTCTGGCTTCTCCTTTATTCCCCATCTCCCACTATTGATTTACAGTGGCCCACACTAGGTAGGAAACAGGGGGTTGAGAAGTCGGGTTTTACTGCTTGCAGCATTTGCTTCCTGCAAAGGGGAGTACAGCAAGGAAGAGAGAGGAAATTGACCCTGGAGCAAAGAAGCAATTAATGCTCACGCAAAATATCACTGCAGTGTGCACTTGGGCACATTTCAAAGGATTCTGATGAAAAACATTATACAGATTTGACCAAATTTTAAAACATTGGAGAAAGAAAAGTCAAAATAAATCCTCACTGGAAATCTGATCACTAACTACAACCTCTGGAAAGGGGATTTAAAAAAATTCTAACATTCAAGCGTCTTCTTAGATCACTGGCAAATTTATGTTTATTACATAAAGCAAAACTTGAATCTTCTAATTTGAGGTTTGTTATTGCCACCAAAGAGAACAGTTTACAAAATAGCTTTTACTCAAAGACACTCTCACCTTAAAATCTCATCCATATTTTTCCTCTTTTAACATAAAATATTTAAGTCTTGTTCAGAGTAGGGGTCTGGAGAAAATTCTTAGAATTTTCTGGAAAGAACCAGATAGTAAATAGTCTTTACAATCCATTTGTCTCTATCTCAACTACTGGAGTCTATCATCATAGTGTAGCAGTAGCTGCAATTTGGAAAGTAATGGAGGTGGTTATGAGCCAATGACACCAGACATACATGAAATTTTATATATTTGGAACACATATATGTGTTACAAAATATTCTTCTTTTTCACTTTTAGTCTGCCTAAACATGTTAAAATCATTCTTAGCTTGCAAACAATACAAAAACAGAAGGCAAGCAGCATACCCCTGGCTTACAATATAAACTTTCTAAAATCCAGCCCCTACTTTTACAGTTGTACCTATTCGCAGTCTCACTTTTACCTTCTCATTTAGCTACTCTGAGCCATTTGCAATTCTCTGGAGCTCATTTGCTGAAAAATGTGTCTTCTTGAATGACTTCTCTTCTTTCTATGTATTTTACAAATCCATACTCAAAAGACCCTCCTCAGAGACCACTTAACTTACTTATCTAATAGTTCTCTTATAATCTCTCATGATCTGTAATCTACATTCCAAGAGCAACATGATTCTCACTGTGTTGATATGACTTGTACATATTTGTTTTCCCCACTGATTGTTTGCTAAATCAAGACAAAGACCTTGATTTAATTATCATCCCCAGAATTTTACAAAATTCCTGAACTGCAACAAAAACATAAAGAATACTTGCTCATTGAATGGAATTAATTAAAATGACATTCAAGTTTTTGTTCTATCAAGTAGGGAACCACAGTAAAACTTAGAGTGTTTTCTCATCCACCCACTGGTAAGTTTGGTTCAGATAATCAGAATTTAAAACTTACTTCACTGTTTATAAAAAACTAGAGCAATGACTGGAGCTTGGTGGTTTCTTTTACTATAGTTATGATAAAAATAAGTTTTGCTTTTGTCTTATTTTCCAAAAGAATAAATTAATTATTGTTTTGGAACACATATCCTAGAGAAAAAAAAACAGCAATCAGGATCACTATAACAATGAATAGCCAGGGACCCTTGGGACCACGTAGTTAAAATGCCGAGAAACCAGATTGGTGACTTTTTGTTAATTAGACTGTCTTTGGATAGAAGAAGGAAGTAATTCATTTTGGAAACTAATTTAAAACATTACTTTTATGGGACAAACTGGTAAGCAAGGCAATATTGTTTTAAGATGCAAAATTTGCATGAATTTCTCTAAGGATAAATCAGGAGACTCTAAAAAAATTTCTCATCAAAGGTGCGTCATTCCCAAACCTTTGGTGTGCTTTAAGAACGATTCTAGAGAGACATTATTGTTGCTGGTTGAGAACTTCAAGAACAACTTCATAACAACTTCAAGTATTGCAAAGAAATGCTAAGTGGAGGAAAATGATATACAAATCTCCATGTATCGAATAAGACAAGCATAAGGAATTTAAATTATAAATTGGAAAATATTACCAGTATAAAAAGATATAAAGGCATTGGGATAATTCCTAAACTGAAATCAATAATTCTCAAGGTTTTAAGGAAAAAGATAAACTTCTATGAGTTTGGGATGGTGTAATCATATGCAAATTAATAAGATTTTATGTAATAACCATAGAATTTGTTAAAAACTATGTTTACATGCTGTTTGTGAGTAGAAATTCACTGTATTTTTGTAAATTTGACAGATACATAATTTGTGCTTATTAACAAATTATTCAGTACCAAAAAGGAAAGGGCATTTGATAAGTAAGTTGGCAAAGAAGATAAAGATCCCTTCCTGAGGACTTCACTAAAGGTGAGCTGATGCTAGTGTATCACCATGCTCTTGAACCTTTTGAACCTCTAGAGCTGTGAGCTAAATAAAGCTCTTATCTTTATAGTTCCCAACTTCAGGCATTTCATTAAGATAATGAGAAGAATAAATTAACATAGTGAGATCTAGATAAAGGTTTTTTTTTAATCTTCCTTGAAGGATAATTTGCATTTGAAATTTGCCTACACAAACCACACATTCCATTTTAGGAATTAGAGAGGATAGGAAAACCAAAAGATATGCTTCTGTAAGAATAACATGAAGATAAAAGTTAGGATATCTCAGGGGCTAGTATAAAATAAATATCCACAGTTGACCTCTAAATAAAATGTGTCTGTATATGTATAGACATATATATTATAGATACATATTTTTTAGAAATAAAGATATATATAGAGATAGACAGTCTTAGTGTTCCCTCCCCTTAGCTTGATCAAACTTTAGGAGAGCTTTCTTCGTGAATATATCCCCAAATCTCTCTTATAACTTCCTTTTTTCTTACAGAATTTACTTTAAAAACTTGGAATTATAATTTTTTTCTTCAACTCTTTGTAATGCTGGGAGTATAGCTCAGGGGTAGAGCATTTGACTGCAACTCTTTGTAATGTAAACATTTTCTCAGCTTCTTGCCAATTTTACAAACCAGGATTGTCTTTCTAGGACCTGGAAACATTTTAGAAATATAATGATGAAGAAAGATAGAGCCTTGTCTATCCCAGTTTCTACAGGAGGGTTAGAGCCTGACTTTGACAAGTGCCAATTAACAAAGACAACCCAACCTCCCCTTTAATGGTCTCCAGTAATTTTCCCTTTGCTTACCCACTGTATACAACCCTTCTGCCTTGTTTCAGTAGAGTGTAATTCAGTTTTCCTTCACTATTGCATAGCCTTGGCTTCTAGGCTATAGGTTCGAATACATTCTCCCTTGCCATATTTTAACATATGTCTGGTGAATTTTTTTTCTTTAGTATAAACATTTATATATACACATGTTAAAAGATTATAATATTTTCACATTATTCTTCCTTAATTTTAATTTTTACCAGTAAATCGATATAAAGATTACAGAGTTTAAAATATAAGTAAAAATGTAATATAAAATTTAGTATCTATACAAAATAAAGAAAATTCAAAGGCTTGTTTCAGAGAAATAAACATTACACAGCTTAAAGAAAAAAAATAATGTTACATTCTATTACTACTTAAAGTTGTGTGCCTATATAAATTTTCTAATCCATACAACTGCTCTTTGAAGTAGGTATCATTATCCTCCATTATACAGATGAAGGAATGAGAGCACAGAGAGGTTGCAAGCACCCAAGGCTGCACAGGTAATACCTGGCAGAACTGAGGTCAACTTCAGTAAGTCTGGCTCTAGATCTGTATACCTAACTTTGTGGTTGTCCGCAGGCATCATCAGCATAACCTGTTGATGAAGCAAAACTGTTTGTCAAATACTGATCCAAGGGAAAACTCCATTCAAGAGGGGTAGTAGGGGCTGGGGATGTGGTTCAGAGGTAGAATGCTGGCCTAGTATGCCTGAGACCCTGGATTTGATACCCAGCACCACAATAAAAAAATAAATAAAAATGCTAAGGTGAGGCTCATAAGTTAAAAAAAAAAAGAAAGAAAGAAAGAGAGAGGTGTAGTAGTGTCTCTGAGGAAAGAATGCAAAGCTGGAAGGAATTTGGCAAAAATTAGCAGTTTGGGGACTGGAGCGGTGGCTCAGAGGTTGCGGTGCTTGCCTGGCATGCATGAGTATGAGAGTTCCAACCCCAGCACCAGGTACACAACAAAGTGTTAGAGGATTGAATCACGTGAAAACCTAAATAAAAATTGCTTTTCCCTCTCTCTCTCTCTCTCTCTCTCTCTCTCAATGTCCCCTTTTTCTTAAAAGAAAAAAAGAAAGAAAGAAAGAAAGAAAAAAAGACAGAAAAATTTAGCAGTTTGGTTTAAAAGATCTCACAAAGACTAGGACTCATGGACCTGAAAATATCTGTAAAAGGGATTTAAAGGGTACAAACTGTTGATGAGTTCTATTGAAGGTAGATCAATCTGGATTTGATTTTATAAAGCAATTTGGTTTTGATTTATAAAGTAATCTGCTTGGGCAAGAGTCTCCAGGGATGGCTGGTGAAGTCAAGTTAAAGAAGATGATGGAATAATTGATGGAATAATAAAGCCATGTTTCTGTCCATGGCAATCCGTGTGGAAGTTATGCAGTCAGATCTCAAGGCCCAGCTGTATGCTGAGATACACGGTTCTCTACAGGTCTTAAAGGAACTCTAGAAAAATGTGTGTCTTGGTCTGTAAGTAGTATGCTTGCCACATAATGTAACTTTCATAAGTGAACATTTTAATATGAATTTAAGCATCATTTAGGTTAGTAACTCAATCAGGATAATTTGGAAATGAATCAGGGTATTTTACAAATGATTTAATTTGCTAAAATTAACTCCATGTAGCTGTTTCTTCCTAAGAACGCCTACATATTAAGTGTCTGATCACCATGTTGAACTGAATTAAACTATTTATGAAGCTTTAATGGTTTTTAGTCTTAAATGCAAGCTTTACAATTTGGCCAGGGCGTGTAAGAACAGGCTGATTTCGTATGTGTATATTCTCATCCATGCAATTTGAAGCAAACATTTTCTTTTTAAAATATCATCATATTTTATCTTTTGTCTTTGTTTATGAAATAACTACCAAGAGAAGCTTTGAAATGTGCTCTTATCAGACAATCAAGCTATGTGGAAGGAATGAAGTAATAAAACAAGACTTTCTTTATTTATTAAATATGTGCCAAATCCCAGTATCTTTATATTAGAGTTTTTACATTTGACAAATAAAAACACAGGCCATTGAATTAAATTAGAAGTTCAGACAAACAATGAGCATATTTGGTATAAGCAAGCCCTGTGTAA
This sequence comes from Aplodontia rufa, assembly GCA_004027875.1. Lineage (NCBI taxonomy): Eukaryota > Metazoa > Chordata > Mammalia > Rodentia > Aplodontiidae > Aplodontia > Aplodontia rufa. Next base: position 23,736 of record PVKS010004926.1, on the reverse strand, counting down.
TATTGTGACATACTGAAGAAAAGTGTTGTTTATCTAAAACTCAAATTTAATTGAGCATCTATATCTTATCTGACAACTGTTTTTAGTTATCGGTTTTCTTCTGACAAGATGTAAGACAGGTAGAAGGTGATGAGAAAACACCCTTCTGTCTTGGTGAATTCGCTCTGTCAATTGCTCGTCTTAGATATGCTTTTCCCTTGGGCTTAGGTGAACAAATCAGGGCACACTCAGGGTGTCTTCTTATCCTGTAGATGGGTGTGACATGGTCTTTCTTAAGGTTAAACACAAAATCAGTTTGGAAGTATCACTGAGGTAAAACCTTAATGAAAATTCTAGCTTTGCTTACCGTTAGGTGACTTGCAAATCACTAATTGTGAATGTTCTACAGGTAGGCAATACATTATTATCTTCCCACTAGCTCTGCCTCCCACATGTGGATTATGGCAATGGTTGCCTTGGAACCTGAAGATCTCTTGCTGAAAGCACTGACTATTCACTTGGGCTCTCGGTGTCTGATAGGTGACTGGAATGGGATGAAAAGTTCTGACACCTCCCTTCGCAGCTTATCTGCCTGCTTTGTTGATTACCTTGGGTCAGGTCCTACTTAGCACTGCATGTAGAACTCTTGAGCATTTGAGAAATGTTTTGTCCAAAAGTATAATATAGGATTAACTTTATCTAGACTTGCCTAGTCTATCTATTTCTTTCTCTGTCTCTTTCTTTCCCTCCCACTGTCAAGGTTAAAGATATTCACCAAGTGTCATGATAAGAAACTCCAGATCGTAAAGACGTGAAAAGAGGTGGCACCTGAAATATCTGCCTTTTTCTAGAAAATACATAAATATTTCTTCCCTTTATTAGCCTGTCTCTACCACATTATTCCTATCCTCTATCTATACATTTTTAAACACCTAGAATTGAGAAGCAGCACTCCTTTTTTATTCCTCAGCTATTCTTAATCCAATGAATAAATATTTGTCCCCAACACTCATTTCTGTGACATTGCTTTATTCATGGGAGGAGCCTCCAAACTCAGGTTGAATAATTAAAGAATCTTTGTGGAATTTAAAAAACATGTTCTAGCAACTTTTAAAATCACTGTCCGTCCAATATTCCATATTTCCAGTAAATACAGATGCTGCCCAGTTAAAACTATATCTAATAGAACAGTTTTTATGACCTCAGGTTTGGGAATCTAAGACATTAGTAAAGGAAAGAAATAAATGAGGAAACAATCTATTGATGAACATGTGCATTACACTCAGATACATGCTGTAAGCCTTAGAAAAAATTTTGGTTGTTATTTAATTATCACATCATCCGTGTGATAGAATTTTTTCCCCAAGGAAGAAAACTAGTTCAGTGGTGTGAATTGATTTCTTTAGGCAATAAGATCAGGAAGCAGTGAAAGAAGAATTCAAACTATTCTTTTTTTCATCTAGTAAATATGAATCTGTCTATTATACCAGCTGAACCTAGATTCCAGTCAGCTTCAATTGACTGACATCTTGAATACACAGTGCTAAACAAAGGAATAATCCATAGCAGGGAATGTTGGTCATTTTCCATCAGGAAAGGTAAAAACCCAGAGATAAAATGTCCTCATTTTGATGCACACTGATCTTAGCATGAAGCCAATATGTTAAATGTCTACTTGCTAAGATTAGGGAAGACACACAGTGGACAATCTTCAGGTAATGATGACCTCCATGAGAAAAGCTAGGCTCCTCTCTGTTGATTTTGCTATGCTCTAGAAAAGGAAAACAATGGACATGGTGTGTAAAGATGAAGGCATTTCCTGGACTTTTAACAATATTTTTCTTTTTGTCTGCTGACTGCCAGGTATACTGAAAAGATCCTCAAAAGAAAACCTATTGATTAAGAAAAACTAAACAAATAGTCTACTTAAGGAAGGGGTAGACCTTTATCTGTGCAACTAAGTCCAAGTGGAAAAGTCAATCACAGAAGGTAAATTGTTACAAGTGAAATCAGAGGAGGACATTTATAGAGTGTTATTGTGTCGGCTAGGTGAATTTAATATGAATCTGTAAAGGTAGAGAACTTATTTGGTATTAGGCAAATTCATTAGAAAGGAGAAGGTCTGTGTTGGTAAACATAGTTTAGGATTAGAAATAAGGCTTAATAAATGAAGATTAGTTTTGCTAAAGAACCTATTTTCCTTGTTTTACAGTCTCATCCACAAAAGCATCTATATACTATAGTATATACCTATTTTTACTTATTCTCAGTGTTGTTTTATATAGGGAAAATAGTCTCATCACTTCATGCAAACACAGAAAAATATTTTGGTTCCAGTTTTCAACACTTTTATTAACTTAAGGCCAGTAAGGAAGTGTTTTAGTCAATCTTTTGGTCATTCTGGTTAAAAGACTGGTCAAGAACAATTTTGAAGGAGGAAATTATATTTGACACCCACAGTTTCAGAGTCCTCAGTTCATAGATGGCTGATTCCATTGCTCTGGGCCCAAGTGAGGCAGAACATCATGGTAGAAGTGAGTGAAGAAGGGAAGCAGTTTCAAACCTGATGATCAGAAAGGAGAAAGAGAGAGAGAGAAAGAGAGAGAGAGAGAGAGGAGACTGCTGTCTGTTCATCTGCTCAGCCAGGGACAAAATATATACTCCAAAGGAACATACTCAGTGATTTAACACACCCTATCTGCCTGCAGTTACCAGTTAATCCATGTTAATGGATTAATGTACTGATTAGGTATTGGCTCAAGGAATATACTCAGTGACTTACCTCATAACCCAATCATTTCACCTCTAAACTATTTTGCATTGTCTTACACATGAGCTTTTGGAGGACACCTCATATCTAAATCATAACAGGTAAATTGGGCTGATTCTGTCTTGAGGTCTGCCCCATAACCATTGTCTACTTCCACAAAGGAGACAGCATTGTTGTAGATTGTAGTAAAATAGTCTTATTTTTCCTCTCTTCATAATTCCTAATGATGTCCATTGGGCTCAACTTGGTTCATCATCAGATAGAGGACTAAGCTTTGGAATGTTGGCTTAGAAACACACAAATGACTATAAAGATGCTTCAATAAATTACAAAATTACCCAAGCACCATATCTATCACAGGCAATAAACTCCTTTGTGTCCATTTTGTTCCAGTCATGCAGGACTTTGATATACAAATCTGAGCTAAAAGTGCTGCTACACTTATGATGGGATTATGTCCCAAAAAACAGTCATAAATTAAAAATAACAGAGGCCAAACACATGTTTAATCCACCTAACCTATTGACTATCCTAGCTTAGCAACATAGTACACTGGAAAGGTGGTGGTTTACCCCACTGATTGTGAGCTGTAGGTACCTGAGGCTGCCCAGGACCATGAGAGGATTATGCATATTGCTAGCCTAGGAAAAAATCCAAATTGAAATTCGAAGTACAGTTTCTACTGTCTATAGATTTTGCACTGTTGTTAAATTGAAAAATTTAAGTTGAACTATCAGTGTGTCAAATTTCATCTGTATTAGTAAACTGGACTGTTTTGCCTTCTATACATTTCTTTCAGATACTTCACTGGTGAGGCTAGCTCATAGAAGGAGCCTAAAGAGACAAGCGATTTATGAAGTAGGCTATGTTAAGATCATGGAAAAGAGGAGGAATTTGGAATACTCAGTAGAAAGAGGATAATTGATATGTAACTGAAAGTGGTATATGTTTTTATTGCAGTATAACAGAATATTATAAATTTAATGCCTTAAAACAATTCTCATTTATTGTTTCAAAATTCAACATTTTATAAGTTCCAGGTAGACTTGGATGAGTTCTCCACCTAGGGTCTCACAATGTCAAAATGAAGAAGTAGAGGCGGTGGGAAAGACTGGGCTTCCAAGATACTGAACTTTATTGTAACTCAGTTTACTGAGATTATAAGACTGATGATCCTAGGATCCTGATTTCTTGCTGACTGTGAACCTCTAGAGGTGCTCACATTCCTTCTCACATCTCTCCTTCCAATTTTAAGCCCACAAGTAGGCCTCAGGAAATCCTTCTAAAGTTTGGTATCTCTGAAACTTCCTCATTTGTCACCAGCCAGAGAACCTTTAAAAGTCTTTTTGTATTAAAAGTGCTGGAAGAGTTAGATTAGGTGTTCCCAAATTTCTTCCTTTTGGTAAATATAAAACATGTTAGTGGCCTTAATAACACCTTTACCATATATAAGCTGGGCATGACATATCATCGTATTCACAGTTTTAAGATTAGAGAAGAAAACCTTGGAGGAGTAGAATTCTGACTACTCTTTACCACATCTTGGACTCAAGAAAATATAGAAGGGGTTTAAAACTCATCTAGCACATGGATGGATCTTACAGGTAGTGAGAACTGGATTCAAAATTATGTTCTTTGACAAGTACTTTATATCATAGAATTTTATGGAAGAAAGCAGTTATTGAAACTAACTTTTTGAACACAGTTTTTAGATTCAAATTATCATTTGGTTATGAGTAATGTCAATAGTCTTAAAACTATGTGCTAAGAATATAAAAGACTTGCAGCTGTGTGGTTAACTGGTGATTATAATGACACAATACCTAACATGGGCATATATTCGTTCAAGACCAAACAAAGGGTTAAATTGATTGATGAGTAACTGAACTACAAATGATGTCGCATGAAAGTGTTACCTACGGGTAATCAATAAACCTGAAATTATATTAGAGAAGGACCTAAATATTTACATGGTTAACAGGGGAGAACACATAATAAGCCAAATATGTAAAATATAAAATAAATATGTTACTAATAATCAGAAAAAAGTTAGTTAAGAATTATATTTTCTCAGCTATATTAAAACAATAGTCTGGTAAATGACATTAAATATATATAACACTAGACTTTGTTGTACTATTTACCAGATTCACTAATTTAAAATATAAGACAGATTTTAAATAGAAAAATAAGCATTATTAGTATGGATTTGGGGAAGAGCATGTGATGTGGGTAGTAGCAGCTGAAAAGAATTTCTTATATTATTTTATATGCCTGTTCTATTATTTCATATTTATAGTTATATATGTAAATAGAGAATTAAATGAAGTAAGTCATATTAATGTGCATGGAAGGATAGATCTCAAGGGGTTATTTTTATAATCATACACACTAGATTCAAATCATCAGGAAAACGAACATCTTCAAATTAAATCCAAGTAAAGCATGTTTTCAAAGTTGGGTGGTAAGCATTTATCAATGATTTTTTGTTCTCTTAAGCAGCCACAGCATTGTTATTTTTTAGACCATCTTATTATGTTATCATCTAGAGACCCAGAAGAACATCTGGATAAAATGCTCTTTGACCAGAAGATTTCTGGTTACACAGAAGTCCTATGAGCTATTTTTTTCCCTAGAAGATACAGCAAAACATCAAACCAATCCAAATTTATCTAGTTCATTCTCATTTTCTGACTTGGAAGAATGTCTTTTTTTCTAGTGTTGGCAAAAAACCAACAGCCAGAGATAGTGTCAATGTCATTTGACACTAAGCTGAGATGAGTTTGCAGGGATCATGGCTGGAGAGTTTCAAAAAGAGGTTACGCAGTGATCAAAACATGTCAATTAAGCTTTAAACTGGAGTTAAAATATTTTAGGTAGTAACTAAAACCATTGAGTTCTTTAGAGAAATGATGAGATGTTAGTAGTCATCAAATCTAAGAAATACATCAACTCCAAAAATTCATGATCCATGTATGTTTTTCATAGCATGTGAAAATTTCAGGCAATATTGTCCACAATTCACCCTAAACGTCTGGTCCACATTTGTATCTCATTACCTTCTCCATTTATAGTGCCAATACCTACTTGATATTTTCTAACAATTCCTTGACCTTCCATTTTTCTGGCCAATGGGCTTTTGATATTCTTTTTATATGGAATGTTTTCCCCTGCATCTCCATACTTTAGGTCATAAATCAAACAGCAGCTCTTCCTTCAAATATTCTGAACTCTACTGAGCTAGAGTAATTTTCTCCTACTGTCTTTCCTAAAGTGTTTTACTTAGACATCCCAGCAAACTTTATATGAAAGGCAAAACAGTCTATGTATAGTAACTTAGGGTGTGTAAGAAAAATGGGAAAAGAAAATGCATATACATATTTATTTAAATTTTCACAAAGAGAAATTTTTAAATATAATGTGAGAGAGAGTAGCTGTCGTCAGTGCGTACCTTAGTCTATAGACTTGACTTCTCAAGAATGTATTCAGGGACTGGAGTGGTGGCTCAGCGGTTATGGCACTTGCTCAGCATGTGAGAGTACTGAGTTCAAACCCCAGCACCACATATACAGCAAAGTCTTGGAGCACTGAAGGCTACATGAAAAACTAAATAAAGTTGATTCTGTCCCCCTCACTGTCTTTCTCTCTTTAAAAAAAATGTATTCAAATGTTTAACAAAATAATGTCTTACATCATTGTTTTTTATTTCTAAACATCCTCTCCCATACTTTTATGTAAGTTTCCTTAGAACAGGGGCTATAAATAATTTATAATTTTGGTTCCATACTTGATTTTGTGTAGTTTATGCTTATTAAAGGAATTGCAAAATACCATCACCCCACAACTTACCCAATGAGGATATATTTTGGAGCAAACCTAATAAAATTCAACCCAATGAAAACAAATCTCCCCACACTATTGAAGAGTTTATACTATAAATAAGGATTTCATTCCTATCTTAATCAAACACATTAACACATGTTTTCATGCCTAAAGGAATGAAAATATAACTAATTTAATTGATTCACTACCTTGAAAATAATAATATATGTTATTATTACTATAAAAAGGCTTTTGGAGTATAAAAAATTAAAAGCAAATGTTAATGTAGACTCCAAGGATAAGAATGTCAATAGCAGATGATCTGAGTATTCCAGATCACTGAGTTCTGACCCCCTATTAGATCAGGTTATTGTATATTATATGATACATTTCATTACAAATCTTTTATTTCTTTTTTCTTTGACCACAGTGAAAAATGTGCCCTCCCTCCCAACTAATCTCTTGTTCCACCAGATTACCAATGTCATCACCACCAACCTCACCCCCTTCTCCACCACATCTGGCAGGTCTGGAACTTAAGAATACACCACTTCTTTCCATTTGACCTGGGGAATAACTAAATATAGTCTAAATTAGAGCCTGAGCTACCCTAGTTGACTGAGAGGGAGTCTGAGATCTGCAGCCTTCTAAATTAGTCCTAGATTCCTAATTAGCTCAACAGGGAACAAAATAACATTCAGCCTTCCTTCCCTCTTCTGATCCTCCCCCAACTTGGCAAGACAATCTGTAACCCTTGAGGCTCAGTAAAAATAAATCACCACCACAAAGGTATTGTACTCCATAAATATTCAAAACTTACAATCCTGAACCTACAATTTGGAAGGGTTTCATATATATGTCCTGAATTATGGATCATTTTCTCTATTAAAAAAGCAGAAAATGTCACAATGATTACTCATAATTTAACCACCTTTATTTTTAGTTAATTAAGAATATTATTTAACTCTTAAATACAAGTCTAATTTGCCAATCCTGAAATAATATAAAAGATTGTATTTTCTCCCTAGGATTATAACAGAAACCAGAGCTTAAAGGAATGATAGAGGAAGAGAAGGGAATCCCCATAAGCATTAAATAATAGGTCTGCATCTTATAGATCATCATCCCTAGACAATCAGACACTACATAAATGTTTCCATTGTTCATTTCCTTTATTGCACACACAATGAAACTGTCCAGTATGATTAAGGGATGTCTTACCATAAAAAATAAAAGCATTTTCGTAGAATACATCACTGATGGCATTTTTTAAAGCTGATTAAATGGCTCATCTGTTTCATCGCAAACCTTTACTTACTGAAGATAAAGAAACCATGCAATAATTTAAACTGTATTTTTAGGGATTAAGTTTTATGCCAAAGTGATTACATATTCCTGCTATAGCTCTCTAAGGATGCTGGTTTTACAAAATAGCTTCCAGTGGTTAAAACAGATAAGCATTTCCAAACTGAATAAGCTACACTTGGTAAGCAATGGAAATTTGTTTAATGACAAAATTTTCTCTGTAACCTGCTATTAATTAAAGTAGGTCCCTGAACGATGTAGTATATATTGACAGTTTGGGGGAACACTACTGACAACACCTTTTATCTTATAGTCCTTCATAAAGTGGATTAAAAAAAGAATTGCCATTAGAATTATTAGATAATGACTTGGAGTTTATTCATAGTCCACACATTATGCTGAACTATTCTTCAGCAGAAGATTGAAGCATTCTTAAATTCTTTGGCCACAAATATACATATTACCAATCTTCATGTTTTTACTGTATGGTCTCTACTTCCCATGGTAAGAGGGTGTTCAGTTGATGATACAAACCCTTTGTTCCATACCCAATATCTAACTCCTTTAATATGTACTTGACTGTGTATCAAATGCAGTCTAACTTTTTCAGATGTAGAACTTCTCATTTCCTGTTATGCCATAAACAGGCTTAAGCTTCTCTCAGGTTCTCCTTTGGCCCTCTTTCTCCTTCTCTTCCTCCTCCCCAGCATTCTGTTTTCTCTTTGAAAACCACACTTCTGGAAAGCATATTCCATAGTTACAGTCCTACTTTCTGGCTTTCCATTGATACTTGAGCCTCCAGTATGAATCTCTTTCCCATCTCCATCTTAAACTTCTCAGAATATGTCACCAGTGGTCCCCTGGTAATTTTGCTGCCCTTAAATTATATGACCTCTGTGAGGCATCCCCATTGGTAACAACACCTTTTTGAAACTTCATCCCTTTTGTTTCTGGAAATGAATCCTGATTTTCTCCTGATACTTCTAACAACTTGGTTTCAGTTTTCTTCATGGACAAATATATATTTTTAAGGCAAATTCACTGGTAATTAAGGAAATAAAAAGAGCAAATCTGGTCCTCTTGTTTCCTGTTTTGCCATGCAACTATGCTCTTCTCTTGCATGTGTACCCACTGTGATTGGCATCTGGAAAGTTGTGATGTAGCCAGAAGATCCTCACTCCAGTGAATAAACCAATAGGACTGCCTAACCTTGGACATTCTGCCCCCAAAACAGTTATCTAAATAAACCTTCTTTTTATATATTTACCCAACCTCAGGCATTTTGTTATAGCAAGTAAAAATGGGCTAAGACATGTTTCTAATAAAATTTATAAGAAAAAATTCACACATCATTAGTAGAAATAAAATCTGTAATAATCACTCCTAAAGGCAATTTGGCAGAGTGTTTCAAAAATTAAAAAAAAAAAGACCTATAAGCATAGAGTTAAAATGATTCTATTGTTAGGACTCTAGTCTAAGGATTTCACGAATATTTGAAATACTTTATTTGACAGAAAATTCATCTCACAGCACTGAGTATAGTAATAAAATTGATAAATGCCCATGAGTAGAGAAAAAGTTAAATTATAATTTTCAATACAAATAAATGCAAATCAACTATTTTAAATGCAGTGATTATATATGCTTCTAGTCACATTTTCAGATTCAAAAGACATATCACAAAATTATATATTAAATATAAGCTTGCTTTTTATGAAAGATCATGTACACAGGCATAGAATATGAAAGGTTATTGCTTCAATCGTTGATTACTATTTCATCTGGTTGATGGAACTATAGGAGATTTTTTTAAAAGTAGTGATTAAAAAGAATCCTGCAGCAAACAGATATTATTTTTGCCATATGAAAATAACAATGAACATGCTTTTTAAAAGTATTTGTATTTGAGTAAACTAAAAAAGCAATGAATATTTAATTTAGAAATTTGGGGGCTGGAATGGGGGCTCAGTGCTTATGTCTCTCACTGTCCTTCTTTCTTTAAAAGAAAAATAACTAATTTAGAAAGTTGAACATTTAAACTTGGATAAATATATTATTTTTCCAAACAGATGTTTAGTAGTATATAAATGAAGGTTATTATTTTCATAGTTCAACAAATCAGTATTTTTGAATAGGTTAGCTAGAACACGAATGGCAAGGAGTTTTAACTTGAATGCCAATTCCTATTACTTGGATATAGCTATGTTAAGAAAATTCCCATTCCCATCCCCATTCAGACCACGGGTAAGGCCATGCAGTGGCTTGTAAGCCTTTACTCTGTCTCTGAATGGTAGAAATTGTATAACTGGTACTGAATAAAGTGCAGTAAGAATAACTGCTGAATTCATGGACATTAAATTTGAAAGCGGTGACATGTAAAACATATGTCTTGTGACCATTTCTGGTCAACAACATGGGATGTATGTGGAGGAGTAACAGGGAATGATGCTGAATGAATATGCAGATGCCATGAGAAGTTTGTTCTGCTGCCCTGAGGAGCCTTAATTTGAGTCAAGTTCAGAGGCATTAAAGAACTTTGGGGGAAAGGAGGTATGAGGGTGCATGCCTATAATCTCAGCTCGTCAAGAGACTGAGGCAGGAGAATCACAAGTTCAAGGCCATCCTGGGAAATTTAGACCCTATCTCAAAAGATAAAAATAAAAAAGGCCAGGGATGTAACTTGGTTGTAGAATACGTGTGAGTTTAACCTCCAGTTAAGCAAAATAAAATAAAATGTTAATGGAACATCTTGATAATTCTTTTTCTATGATGACGAGCAGAGCACAGTATTAAAATCCCTCATTTTACCCTCTTATTCGCTCATAGTCCCTAAACTTTTTGATAACGAGGGACAATGCATATTTCTGTCTCTGCAGTGGAACAATCATTTAAGGATAAGCATTGATAAACTTATTTCCAATATTTAAGAAAAAAAAATCTAAGAACAACAAAGAACCTCCAAGACTGGGAAGAACTGGCCAGAGAAATAAAATGAACATTAGATGCCCCAGAAACCAAGAGCACAGAGATTATTTATTCAAGGGAGAATTAATATTTAACTTTGTGAAAATCTACAAAGAAATCATTAAAAAATTTAAAAGGCCAGTGAATTTAGCAATTGGAAGGTTATTGCTGACTTTAATGATTGAATTCAACCCATAATTACTTTATTGATATTCTAAGAGCAGTGGGTTTAAGAAGTAAGAAGTAGGTGGCAGAGCTTGTAGCCTATTCCTGTGTGTAGGTATGGAAAGAGAAAGAATGTTAATTAAGGGGTAAAAAAAAAAACAAGTTGAGTTCATTTTAATTAATACTGATGTCAAGATTACAATTCCTATATAAAGATGCAAAATTATTCCATAGAGTATATAGTATTTCAATTTGCTTTGTTTTCCTGCTAGCTCATTTCTGTTTTGTTGAAGAAATGCTAGTTTATTTAGTATAAAAGGTTACTTAAGAGAGTAATTTGTGCCAAGCATGGTGTTGCACACCTGTAATCTCAGCTACTCAAGAGGCTGAGGCAGGAGGATTTCAGGTCTGAGACCAGCCTCGAAAAGTTAGTGAGACCTGTCTCAAATTAAAAAGTAAAGTAAATTATAAAGGACTGAGGATTTAGCTCAGTGGTAGGGCACAGTGGGCTCAATCCCTGTTATTGAAAAATCAAAGTAACAAAAAAGCCAGGTAATTTGGAAACATGCTACTCTTCCATGAAAAGTCATCCTTTACCTAAAGGTAGGCCTGAGCAGAATGTACCAAGCAAAGGACAAGACGAAATGAAGGCAGTGGACTTTTAGAAAAAGGGTTAAAGGAATGTGAAGGAGGAAAAGGAAGAAGGTAGTAGGATGTGAAGGATAAAGTACCTCTATTTCCCCAAATTTCCTACAGCTACACTTGTGTCTTGTAGAGGGGTTGGAGACTCCTTTCTCCCAAAACGTTTTTCCCAGATGTGAAATCAGGAAAGAATTATGATCTAATATCATAGGTTTAATGGTTTCTAAAATTTAGCTTGAGAACTTTAGACTTATAACATTTTCTCTTAGGAAAATGTCCAAAGAAAGATTTAAATCTTGACTTAGTATCATTTGATAAATAGCCTTTTACAAGGTTGCATCTGTCAGTATTTATTCTAGGCTAGTAGACAAGTGATTGCATTCCACTCACAGATTTGTCCTCAATCTTTTAGTAATTGTAGTTGAAGTCTTCAACAATTTAATGTAATTGTGCTGTTACCACAATTTGTAAGATTATTAACTAAAGTCCAATATTCACATTTGTTGGTTGACCTAAAGTGCCCTAGGTAATCCCTGGGGAACAACATATGTGAAGTCTTGCTTTAAACTATCATAACTTATTAATTTTTCTTAATAATCAAGTTAGTTATCAAAAAATGTATTTACTGATATCCCCACCACTGCAGAAAGAATCCTAAAATACTCAAGAAGTGGATAGAATTTTTTTTGGTTAAAGGAATCAGACTTATATACATGGAAAATTAAAGCACGCAATGGTAAAGTATGGACTAATTATGAAAATTAATGATGTGTTTATTTTAATTTTAGATGGAAGCACAGTCTGTTAGCATTCAAGCATTATTCAGACTGTCTGATGCTTGGGTAATGTTCCAGTAAGTAGAAGGCACAGAAGGAAATGAGACTGAACGGAAATTAAATCACACACACATGCACGCACGCACACACACACATGCACACACACACACACACACACTGGTTATATCACTGAATTGATTTGCAGAGATAAATCTAAGGTTGAAGAAAATCCAGAGATGACCCACTTAAAAATATTTGAAAAGATTCACCCCAGATTACATTGGGAGATTAACAGAAAGTTCAGAGAGATGAGTAAATGAAACACTGATATCTGAATGTCTTATCAGACAAAAACTGTTTTTGAATCAAGAAAGTTTATTCATACATACACTTATGTGTTTTTATGCATACCTGTTTTCCTGGAATACAGTAATACAATACATGATAATTCAATAAGAATATTAGGTATTCCAGTCCAGCTCACAAAGCTCTCTCGTTCATTGAGATACCCTTCCCCAGTCCCATCAATCATATCCTTTCTAAGTGGCACTGTTTCTTTCTTTGTCGATATCTGACAAATTCAGAAATGGATAGATGGCCAAATAAGAGCCTTTTAAATTCTCTCACACAGATTTGGAAATTTAAACTTTTTTCAGAGACTGGGTATTTGTATCAATCTGATTCTAACCAGGGAAATAAAAACTATCCTTAGTAATTAAAAGCAAGATAACTTAATGCAGGAAATGTGTTACATCTGTAATGAAAGACCAAAAGAGCCAAATATGGGGGAGTGAGTCAGTGCAGAAAGGAAGCCACTGCATCCCTAGATGGAGGGGAAAAGGAAAGGATGATATTTTTAGCACTACTGGGGAACAACACACTTGGAAGTTCTCACCCTTGTGTAGTTTATGCTCTATAAGAGGGAGATAGACAATTATTACATAATTTTATCAGGGGATTTTTGCTGTCTATCAAGCATTTGGATTCAATGGACTACCCCATCTACAAAGAAAGATACAGGATAGGAACTAGAGCTTGCTGGAAAGGCAGTATCAGACAGTACCTGCAGTGCAGTCCTCATAACAGCCCCATCACAGACAAGGTAGGTGTCAGAAAACAACACAGGGTAGGTGCAGGAACCAGCCAGCACAACTCTGCCTCACAATTTTATGCAGTACAGGAATTAGTGTTCTCTTTAACAAGTCCATAGACATAACTTTAGTGTTTCCTGCAAGGGACATGCTATACGAAAGACTAAGCATTCAGACAAGCTCAAACTATGAAATCAGGATTTCATTCACAGATACTGTTATGTATATGGAATTTACTAATCAAGGCCCATTATTAGTATAAGCAACAACATTTCACCAGAGTTGACATCATTTTTAGGCCTTTTCAGAGACAGAGAGCCTGGAGTTTAAATGAAGATCTGATTTCCATCCAGTGGAGAAAGGTTTTGTTCCTATGACTTGTTTATAACAAAGAGAGCAGAGTGAAGGTTGCAAGTGTCGCGTCTGTGATCATATTACATATGATTAAAATGCCTTTTCCTTTCTCAATTTTTTGGAAAAAAGTCCTCATGTTGGAAAGACTGATGTGGAAAGAAACTGAGGGAAGATTCCAGCCAAGAAAGCAAGATTTTCATTCCAATATCTTGGAAAAAACTGAAAGCTTTGAATAACAATATATGCACGCAATATAGGTCCTTTCCCAATGAAGCCTCACTTAGACTATAGTCCTGGCCACATAAGTGCAGCCTTGAAGAAGACCAGGTAAAACCATACCTGGACTTCTGATCCCCAGAAATTATGGAAAAAAGGAAGTGTTAATTTCCTGTGATAAAATTGTTACATAACATTAAACAACTAAATAGTTTCCATTGATAAGATAAATGTCATGTGGCTCTTTAAGAACACTCCACTCAAAGAAGATGGAACATGGAATGATAAAGTGATAAAGGAAGTTTATTGGGAATGTTCTAGCAAGGAGACAGGCAGTTGCAACAGAATGAGCAGGAAGAGAGGAATAGAGAAAAAGGTATGTAGAGATTTGTAAGCTACAGTCAAGACATTTTGAAGGAAATGGAGATGTGGAGTGTTTTGAAGGAACTAACAGGCTATGTTTTAACTTTGTAATAGCTGCACACTGGCTAATTCAAAATAGCAATAAAGGAGACCAGATAGGTGGCTATCACAATAATTTAAGTGGAAAAAGATAATGAGTTAGATCAGAGTGAGTGACAGAATCTGTGGTGAGAAGTTGGTGAGAAGTGGTTGGGTTCTGGTATTATACTGAAGATACCAGTAATTGAATTTCCAGATGAATTGAATATATAGAAAAAGGGAAAAAAAGATGTTAGAATGACTACAAAGTTTTGGGCAGAAAACCAAAGTAGAGAATATGATGGGTAAACAGAAATTTTGTATTACTTAAGTTTCATTGAGATAAGATAAAGATCAGAAGCTCAGCTGAAGATATGAGACACTTTAAATGTCTATCAGACTTCCAGCTGAACTGTTATACCAGTATCATGGAATTGGTATTTCAGAGGTGAGGCACAGTCTGATGGATACACTGAGGTAGAGAGAGGAAGAAACCCTTGATTAAGTCCTGGAGAATTCTGATGTTAAACAATTTTAAATAAATTTGCAATTAGTAACAGAAACTGAGAAGTATGAAGCAATGAGTTAGAAGTAAAACCCAGAGAGTCAAGTGGATAGAATATGCCTAGGACAGGGACAGGATCCAGTGGCAAATACTGGTGAGAGAAAAAATAAGTTGAAAACCACTGGATTCAGTTGAAGTCATTAATACACTTCTTAAGAACCAATTCAGAAGAGTGGTGAGATTAAATTTGATAAGTATATAGTACATCATGGGATAAAGAACAGATATTAGTTTGTTATTATAGTTTTAAGATGAGAGAGATAATAATGTTATAAAACTGACTGCATGGAATAGAGAGTCAAAAATTGCTGGAGTGATATCTGTATGTAGATGAGACAGGATGGGATGTTCTCAAAAGCAACTTCCTGGGTATGAATTAAAGTTCATTTTTTCAGAACAGGAGACATGGAAGTATATAGAGATAATTCATATCGGTAGGTGGGGATTTACTAAAGTTCTTTCTTAATTACCAGATTTTCTCAATTAAATAGGAAGAAAGACATTTTTCTAAGATTAAGGATGTAGGGCAGTTCAAGAAGAAACTAGGTTATATTGAATAATTTTCTGAGAGAATGGGAGAGAATATGAATGGGAAGGGAGAGTGATTTCCCATTCGTGAGTTTGAATTGAGATGAGTCAAGGATCATTTCATGAACTTTAGGTCTTCTTCTGTACCCATGCAGTTGGTCAGGTGCAGATGAGGATGGGTAGGAATTTGGAATTAAGCAGGGTTGTGGTGTTATAAAGCACCATGACAGAATAAAACTCACATGAAGGTTGAGAATATGTAAAACGTTGACTACAATTACTGGCTATAGGATTTAAACCGAATAACGGTACAAATGTTGATATCCAGGATATGATGGTAATGATCGGACAAGTGGAGAGGTATAATGACCAAGAGTCCCTGCCCTCAAGGTGCCAAAGACAGGCAAATACACACACAATGAAGTATCATGTGACAAATATCACAAGCTAGAAACCTGTGAGCACCTAGGAAGAACTTATAAAGAGCACAACTTTAGAGAGATTCAGTAAAGGCAAAGTGAGAATTCACTAGATGGAGCATAAAGTGATTAACATTTAAGGAGATTTGGGGGAAGGATAGGAATTGTGAATGAACACAAAGGGCTTGACCTGTGAAGGCTGTGGTGACAGAGCATGAAGCAAGAATATGATCAGATACTAAGTTTCTTGAAAACTCTAGCCATGATTTCCTGCTTTCCACACTTCACAAACAAACCTTTTATGAATCTCCCTTGTTCCTTAATGCCTATCCTCTATTCGATTGTCAAGAACCTTTGAGTTCCTAACCTTTACAAATGTTTTTCAAATGTTAATTTCTGGGGCTGGAGCAGTGGCTCAGCAGTTACTGCGCTTGCCTGGCAAGAGCAAGTAGGCGAGTTCAAACCCCACTACCGCATACACAAAAAAGTACCTGGAGCAAAAAAAGCCCTGTGCTAAACTAAATAAAATTGATTCTCTCTTTCTCTCCCCCTCTCTCTCACTGTCCTTCTCTCTTTAAAAATAAATGTTAATATCTTTAAAAATGTTAGCTCTTTCTTCCAAGTTTCCCCATGACCCTGAAGTCCAGGCTAGACTCCCTCCTATGTACTTCTAGAACAGCACGTAGATCTCCATTCACATAGCAATCCTTCAATTTCATGAGCATGTGGCGTTTCCAATATGTTTATTCTTGTAAATCTAACACTGAGCACCTTGCCAACTAACAGATGCTCAGTATTTGTCAAATGCATAAGTGACTGATGAACTACACATTAGTATGTTGGTTTAAAAGAGAAGTGTGAGAAAATGAAGGTCCCTAACTTCCACCTATTTTCATTCAAATTAATGAAAGACATAGAAAGGATGAAAAGTCTTAATTTGTTACTAAAGTGTCACTGTACTCACAGAAGAAAATGAATCAAGAAAATCAATAAATTCTAAGATCGAATTAGAAAAGGAAAGATGTTTAACTGTCTTGACCCCAAGAAATTTCTGTGGAGACACTGTAGAAAATAAACATACAAGAGCTTGCGTGTTCTTCATATAATCCTCTAAATTCATAAAACCTTACATTTCTGTTTCTAAAATTCTATACCTTTAAAAGGCAAGAATGATTAATAGAAATTTTGCTTTTAACTTTTGACGTAGTTTTTTTCATGAAGTTTGATTTTAATATGAAATTTACTTCTGAAAGAATGCTTCAAATCACATCACGGATGATAGATAACTCATGAACTCAAAAAATTAATGCTTCAGATATGTTATTTACCTAAAACATATGAAAAAATATGAACTGAATGGCTAAGAAAGATTGCTCTAACAAGGAATCCTTTCTCAGGTAGGTTTATATAATCCCTCAAATTAAGATATGAATAGGATACCTATTACAGAAAATACTGGAATAATGCAATTATTATAAAATAATATTTGGGAGTTATTTCACTGAAATAATATTTTTTCTATGCTCTTAATGAAGAAGTAAATTAAATTGATTCTTAATTTCCATGATTATAAAATACAAAGAATATTACTTTCTACATGTTTAAGTCACAAGATGATTTTAAAATTTTCTACTCTGATGATTTTAAATACAATTTCTCTAGGGCACACAAATTTTTATGACTATCCAATGTAAAAAGAATAATAGGTCTAAAGGATATTACGTTGTGCTTATAAAAATAATTTACCTGAAACACTATCTGTTCAGGAAGTTATGGTAATACAGAAGGCAATTAAAAGTCTGTGCAGAGGGACAGGAAAGGACAGAGAAGAAGGATTCAATGGTACTCTGAGTGAAATCATATGCTTTCATGCTACTTTCTAAAACATCTGTGTACAACTGTTGTGGGTAGTGGAGATTACCACCCATTTAATAATTAATGCTAAAACATAAAGCTGCTGTTTTACACCACACCCAATCACATATCCCTAACAGATTTTGCGTTATGGAGTCTCTCTTTGTAGTTAACCAAAACTGTATTTAAATAATCTGTTTAGCATAATATGAAAACTCAGAATAATAAACTAAAAACACATGATTCTCCATTCTTGTTTAAATTTATGATATTCCTAATGGTCACCGTTAAACACTTTGGCTTATTTTATTCATATAAATTCCGAATATCAAGGTGTTGATTTAGGTTATAATTTTGCTAAAGAAAAGCTATCATCTTTAGTTAAAAGCCAGTATGTTTCTAGTTTGTTATATCTTCTAATTTTAAAACACAAAATCTGAAACAAAAGTTTAAAGAAGGCATATGATTTATATGGGACCAAGATAATTTTTTTAGCTATTAGGTTTGGATAAGGGTTTTTTTTTTTTGTTTGTTTGTTTCATTTTTGTTTGTTTCCTTTGGTTTGCTTGGGTACTTTTGCTTGTTTTGTCCTTTTCTGTCTTTTTATTTTCAAGTGATCAAATTAGTTACATGGCACTAGATGATAAGATTTTAGAAACACTGACCTACTAAGGTTACACTTTTAGTATGTTACAAAATCTTTATGTTAATCTAGTATATCATTTGCAACCATCATTTTTACTGAAAATAAGATCAGTACACGTTTAACAAAAATACTTTTTGAAAATTCCTGCAGATTTCCTTGATGGGTGTAACATCAAAAATACAAAAATTATTTGTAAATGAAGCCATAAAAGGACATATTACCATATAGGCAATTTTCCTGCAGGAGACAATGAGGGTACCACACAATGAGTTAGCAGATGTAATAATAAAACAATAAAATGGGAGTTTGAGATATCAAGAAAGAGCAGGCAGAGATTATTTTAGTGTGATATTCATTAATTATGTGCATATATGTAAAATAATGAATAATTTAAAAAGTTGTTAAAATAATCACACATTTTTTGGAGCTACCAAGGAGCATATTTTTTATTATGTGTAAGAATATTATACTGAGTAGTGGTATTCATTGTTACATATTTGTACATTCACATGATATAACAATATAATTTGGTCTGTATTGTTCCCCAGTATTTCCCCTTTCCCTTGCCTCCTACCTCCCCCTGATCCCTTTCCTCTACTCTTATGATAGGAGCATCAATTTCTTCTCTCTTTCCTTCTCTCCTTACAGAGGAGCAAACACAGAGGTAGGATTAGAAGTTTATATTTTTTTTTTACATTTTTTTGCATTTTTAAAATTAGTTGAATATGGACTTACAAGCAAGGATGAATCATTATCAAATGATCAAGAACAAATGTACATTCACATAGTTAGCCAAGGCTGATGCCATTACATGGTTTCCCCCCTTGGGTTCCCATGGTTCTATATTTACCCCAATTGAACTCTTGGGTTAAATGGACTTCTCGTGGAGGTCAGAGATTTCCCTCTGAGTTGATTCCTCCATACTCACTCCCTCCAGTCTCCTTGATACCCTCCCTAATCCTGTCCCCCTCTTTGCTGCCCTCATGTCTTTAGGTATCCTAGGCAAGATTTCCCCTGTTTGTGAAAAATTCATAATGTTGACATTATAATTAGCTTAGCCATCCATCATACTGTTTCCGGTTGTATTCTAGCTATCACAAATGAGAGAAAACATTATGCCCTTGAGTCTCTGAGATTGGGATACTTCAGTAAGCATAATATTTTTCCATCTTCATCCATTTGGCTGCAAATGCCATAATATCGTTTTCTCTAATAGCCAAGTAGTATTCCATTGTATATATGTACCAAAGTTTTTGAGTCCACTCGTCGAGTGAGGGGCATCTGGGTTGGTTCCATTGTCTAGCTATAGTAAATTGAGCTGCTGTAAACATTGAAGCTGTATCTCTATAGTAAGCCAGTTCTAGCTCTTTGGGGAAGATACGCAGGAGTGGAATAGCTGGATCAAAAGGCAGTTCCAGCCCTAATTTTTTGAAGAGTCTCCACACTGCTTTCTAGAGTGACTGAACCAGTTTGCAGTCCCACCAGCAATGTGACAGTGTTCCTCTTTTCCCAGGCCCCCTCCAGCATCTGTCATTGTTTGTGTTCTGCATTTTTGCCACTCGCCTGCAGTGAGATGAGATCTCAGTGAAGTTTTGATTTGCATCTCTCTTATTTCTAATGATGTAGAGCATTTTCTCATATATTTATGGGCTTTCTGGACTTCCTCTCCTGAGAAGTTTCTTTTTGGTTCCGTAACCCATTTATTGATCCAGATTATTTGTTTTTGGTGTTTAGTTTTTTGAGTTCTTTGTATATTCTGGATATTAGCCCTCTGTCCGAGGTGTAGCAGGCAAAGATTTTCTCCCATTGTAGGATCTCTCTTGACACTCTTGACTAATTCTTTAGCTGTGCAAAAGCTTTTTAGTTTAATTGCATCCCATTCATTTATTCTTGACGTTACTGCTTACACCATGGGAATTTTGTTAAGGAAGGCAGTGCCTACCCCTATGTGCTGGAGTGTTGATCCTACTTCATTTTCAAGTAAATTTAAGGTTGCTGGCTTAATATCCAGATCTTTGAACTATTTTGATTTAATTTATTGTGCAGGGTGAGGGGTAAGGATCTAATTTCAGTTGTCTACAAATAATCACACATTTTGAAATAATAATGATAGGAAAGCTCAAAAGATATCTTTTTTCCTTCAATCACACATCATGACTTAGTCAAAAAATGATATAAAAAACTTTCATCATAAAGACATAATTGGCATAATTCTATCTTTTCTGTAGTAAAACCAAAGCTGTGAGTTAACCAAAAAATAACAAGTTTAATTTTAGAAACGTAGCTTGAATTTATTCATCATGATAGTTTTTCTGTAATATTAAGTAGTATCAAATATAGTAAGACTGGTATGCAAATATATTATTTGATATTTATTGCCATTTTGAACCCTAATTACACTGTAATTTTAATTAACTTCAAATAGGCAATAATTGTGAAAGTTTCCTTTTTTATAGCTTTCTAATATTAAATTTTTACTAAATAGAAGCTTCTCCTCTGAACAATGATTAATTTCTCTCTCCATCTGGCTGATCACTCCTTCTAGTTGTATTTGTCCTCTACTCAGTATTTATCAATTTCAAATTCTTTTCCAGGAACTCATAGTTCCGTGAAACTATTCTGGAAATGTCTACAAGGCATATACACATTTTAATGGTCAGTAGCAACATAAAGTTTGCATGAAATAATTTTCCCACTGACACAATACAAATAAAACTTTCTATATTCTTTTTTTTTTCGGTTCTCTGTAACTATCAAAAACTCAGGAAATTCCAAGAATCTTAATAGTCAACAAAAGGCATAAACATGGCACAGCACAATATCTAGAAAAACAAAATACAGGATCTATTAAAGTCAGCAATCTCAAACAAGAATAGGCAATTTTGGAAATTCCAAAGAAGGTGCAATCTTTTGTCTAATACATCAATACAATGCAACAATAACATTCTTTACTTTTCCTAAAACTGTCAGTTAATGGAAGAAAAAATATAAAACAAAAACTGTACTTTCTTTGACTTCCAGATGAAATTGTCCCACTTAAAAGTACTTTGTTTCAGTAGATAGGAGGTTGCTTCTCATTAAGGAAAATGAAAATTCCTGGAAAGTTAGTTTAGAAAATTTGCAAAAAATGGCAAATATTTTATGTTAGAGCTACTCTTCATTATTATCTTACTTAGGAAAAAAACTACTCTTTCCAGTTATTTCTCCTTTGTTGCTTGGTGAAACATTGGTTTCTTTATGATGAGATATATTGACTGTACTGAAATATGTTCTATACATTCATCTAAATATAGCTGAAATCAGAATGAAATGAAAAACAAAATAAACTCAATGTATTATCAAATGCATGGAAGAAAGCTAACTTTTTGAAGTGTTAAAAATATTTAAAAATAAAAAGTCATCGTAATTATTGTATTGACATGCTCCAACAGCTTTTTCATCCCATTATCTCTACTGAATACTTTATTTATAGTCAGGATTCTTATTGAGGTACAAACTGGATTTGATATTACTGTACAACAGTTCAAAACTTTGTTTTCCATGCTTACCTTTCATTTACCATTCATTATGGCACTATATTCTCAAAGAGAGGGCACGTGGTTTCTTTCTACTTTAATAAAATTTAGAAAACAAAATTGGGTTTATGAACACAAGCTCATGAAGAGAAATTGACAATGTTTAAGAGCACTCATTACACAAACTAAAGGCAAAAACTTTATATTGGAAAAGAAAATTAAAATTGCATGATTAGCTCCCTCAAATGCTAAAACAGTATGTTCTAATACAGTATGTTCTAATATATTGTAAGTAATTCCAATTCTAAGGAATATAAAAAGTAAATTTGTAAAAATTATAGGTACTGCCCCAGGCACTATGTAAGAAAGTATAATAAATTGATCTATTAAACTTTACTCTAAATTAAGTTTACATATTACCCATCTGAAAGCCAAACCAAATAGTTATTGAGAAGTTAATATGTGGGCCATACATAGGCTGGATTATCATCAAGAACTATTTTGTTTGTTCCTAACAGAAGTGTAGATATGACCATACTTTGTGGTGTTTTTTCTTCTGGATCTGTAATTGATAACAAATATTACATTAGTTTTCCTTTTAAGTTGCTAACAATTGTTGATGTAATGATAAGATGAAAATCACCCTAATTTTATCTAGTCTTAGTAGTTTTATGTGGCTAATAAGGATATGGATCTCTGTTGTCTTTCAAAGTTCCTTGAGTAACTAATTTTCTGTTTTCTTAATCCATTCTTTTCCTTCCTTCTCATATCATTTGTTTCAATATAAAATGTTCTTTGAAAATTTATGCATGCATTCCATATGGTCACTCAATTATTAGGTGTTTTTGTTGTTTTCTCATTGGTTGGTATTGGATGAGCCTGGGATTATATTAACTCAGTGTGTCTTTCAAAAAATAGTTTACAAGAATTAGTACAAGCACTATGTAAATCAGTATGGAGACTTCTCAAAATACTAAGAATGGAACCATATGACCATATCATCTCTCCATATTTATCCTGATGAATTAAAGTAATCATACTATATTTATACATGCATGCCCAAATTTATAGCAGTACAATTAATAATAGTCAAACTATGGGATCAGCCTAGTTATCCATCAATGAATGGATAGATAGATAAAATGTGGTGCACATACACAATGGAATTTTATTCAATCATAAAGAAAAATAAAATTATGTCATTTGCAGAAAAATTGTTGGAACTAGAGACCATCATTTTGAGCAAAAGAAGTCAAAACTATATCTGACTCAAGGTAGATTTTTGTCAGTTTAAGATTAGGAGAGATCATCAAATTTTGAGAATACTTAGTGTACTTTTTTAGAAATAAGTTGTGTCAATTTAAACTAATACACACTGAGAATACTTCTTCAGTATCTAGATGTTTAAGAATACTTGCATGGTAACCTCAGCCTTTTGAAAATAATTCCATTGACTTATCACATATTCCTATTGGCAATGTTGACTATTTTAGATGCATTTTAAAGGTAAATTACATATGCTAAATTTGACTTTTTAGACTACCTTACCAATTATGATTTCATTGTAAAAAGGGCTTCCCTAGAATCCTTAAATTATTAAATTATAGAATTATTGGCAATTAAATTAATGGAATTTTAAATCAATCAACAGTTATTTATCTATTATATCCATTTTTATAGATGC